>SKCR01000756.1:0-227270 GCA_019454045.1 Zanthoxylum bungeanum
ATCACTAAACCACATTTAGTTTCATTCTAATCATAATCAGATCGAATACGTATATAAGAACAAGAGGTGCAACCATAAATAAGTAATATTATGGAATAAGGGGATGTTCGTATTCATGAATCAGACATAAATACGGTCCGGATTGGCGCTCTGAGCACCAACCCCAACACGTGACACGTGGCGGCGGCATATTTTAGCAAATCCGTTGAGATGGTGACACGTGGCACGGCGCATTTTAGCATGATCGGCGCACGTTAGCAAAGTTGACCAGTCAAATTTTGACACGTGCAAAACGGCGCATGTTAGCATGATCGGCGCACGTTCAGCGTCGCGACGCTGACTCCTTGGTGTCGCGACGCTGACTAGACTCAAATTTTCCAGGCGACCCATTTTTGTCCGTTTTGGCTCCAATTTGTCTCCAATGCCTCCAATTTATTTCAAATGCTTCCCAATCTTTATTTATCTGCAAAACAACACAAAAATACATCAAAACATTCACAAATCTCGAGAAACTAAACAAAATATTAAGTCAGATGAGTAGGAAAAAGTGATAGATTTACCACTCATCACACCCCCAAACCTAACATTTTGCTAGTCCTCAAGCAAAACATTAAAAATAAAATAATTAAAATTTAACTAAACCACTTTCGTAGGGATCACAGTTGCATTTAGCATATGCAACAAGCCTTTAAACCCCTAGGTGTCCCTATTGGACGAGTTATAGTCTCGTGAGGGCTTACAGCAACGATACCCACAAACGTTTTTACAAAAGTAAAAAGTTAGTTAAAACTAATGCACACAAAAGCAAAAAGACAAGCGAAAAGAGAGTAAAAGTTGTCCTCAGAGAATGATTAGTATCAAAGTTAAAGGAACTTTCAAAATGCATATTTCTACTAAAATCCTGTTATTTGAACAATTTATCTAAATCAGACTCAATGTGTGTGTGTGAATAGTTTAAACAAATAGCTTCGACTCTAAGTTATTAACTCGGTGATTTTGTCTAAATTCTCAATAGTTAATGGGTCAAACCAATCTGAGTATCTAATAAATTTTATAGTCTACAAAATTCAGCTCAAGCGAGGTATGTAAGATTTTTCTGATTTTCTGATTTTTTTTTTATTTATAAACAATATCTTCCGTCCATGTAGTGAGCTTTGGGTCGATGACTCCCAAACCAGTTGGTTTTAGGGCACCAGGTGTTAAAACACCCCTACGGACTTAATTACCCAGACTTCCGATATGAATATATACAAAAATATAAAAAAAAGTAGCAACTTCGATCCATGTAGCAAGCTTGGGTCGATGACTCCCAAACCAGTTGGTTTTAGGGCACCAGGTGTTAAAACACCCATACAGACTTAATTACCCGGATCTTAGATGCTTTATTTTTGTTCAAAAGATTTTTTTTTTTTACATACCCAAAATTATCATCAATGTAGACAAAAACAGATGCTCAGATGAACGGTCATTCATTAACCACTGATTATTTAAACTAGTCACTTTATTAACTCCTTATTATCTAACTATTCATTAAACTATTTTAAAGTGCATGCGAGTCTAATCTAGATACAAAATTCAAATTAGGGATAAAAGTGTAATTAGCATTTATCTTTTCCAAAAACTTTTAACTAAATCAAACGTTTAAATCATCAGACTTTTACGTCTTTTCAAAAATTTAAAATTTTTACGAATTTTTAAAATTGAAAAATGCACACATAAATGAAAAAATCATAAAAATCAAACAAAAATCACACAAAAACGAAATTTTTTAACAGAAAGTTCTGCTGCATAAACTAAAAAATTTTTAAACAGAAATTTTAACATAAAATTTCATACCCCCAAACCTAAACTCAGCATTCTCCCTAATGCAATAATATCAAGATAAAAGGTAGAAACAATGGTACCCAATATAAATGCTCAATGCCCCTCATCGCTATCTGAATCAGAGTCAGGTGGCAACTTCTCCTCAGGTACATTCATGTGACGTGCCATCACCTGCTGCATACGAAATATGCGCTGCACCCGTCTCTCTAGTCTGCGCTGTCTCCGCAAAAAGGCGTGCATCTGATCTGTCAGCTGCGCTCGGGTGAGTGGCTGAGTTGGGGGTCGTGCTGCTGCTGCTGGTTTAGAAGATGATGATGGTGCAGAAGAAGAAGGTCCAACCTGTGGTGTTGAATCTGCGGGAGCTGCTGGAGCTGCTGGAGCTGCTGCTGCTGGTCCAGGAATGTGTCGCTCTGCACGTAGCTGTCTGATCAGCCTAGCTGTCAATGCTGTCATTGGCTGAAACAGCTCCTCCTGAGGCTCGACCGGTACCATCCTTGATGTACATAGTGAGGTAATGAGATAAGGATAGTACAGGCCAGCCAATGCCTGAGTGGCTGCCCAAGCAATGTGCTGAGAGATCAGTACTCTGACATCAAAAGGCTCCCCCCGTATCAAACAAAATAGCAGAACCATCATATCTCTAATAACATAGGTAATATGGGTCCCAGGAATAAGCGATCTGGTGAGGAAGTGAAACCAGACTCTGGCCTCTGGGCGCAGAAATCGAGAGCTCATCTTTATGCACATCCCGCTGCTATTGACCTCCAATGTAGCATTGGGAATACATAAAGTATCTGTAACTTCTTCCATATGAACATCACTCATCCTCTCAGTATATCTATCAATCTCAACCGCTGGGATCCCATAAAATCTGTTGATGGTTGCTGCATCGAAAGGTACCTGCCTCCCTCTCACCATCGCTGTAAAATCCACATGTTCTGCTGCATTAGCATAAAACTCTCTGACCACAGAAATGACTGCCGAATTAGGCTGTTCACAAAGCTTCTCCCAATGTCTCTCTCTGATCATAGTTTCTATTTCTGGAAAATCTCCAGGTGATATCTCAAATCCACGCTCAATGATCATTCCTTTCTTAACCAAGCCTTGATGAAACCGCTGCTCGGCAGCCAAAGATACAAACTTTGCCCGATCAAAATCAGGCTGTCCAGAAGTTTCGCCCCTTGATCTTTTTGTCATTTTCCCGAAATTTGGGCAGAGTCTCCTCTGAAAACTGGATAATCCAAATCAATCCAAAAACTATCAACACTTTAAAATTTTCACCCTCTCTTCGCCTCCGCAAATACGAATCAAAATTAGCCACAACACTTCGACCAATCAACTCACTACTCCATAATCTAATCTCAAAATTCACAATTTCCCAATTCACAATCCACAGTTAATCAACCCTCAACAAATCAATCCACTCCAAACAACAATCAAATTCCACAATCTAATTTAATCCAATGTCAAACTATTTTCAATCAATTCAACCAGTGAATATACTTACAATCCAGAATCTGCCGTGATGAATTTAATCCTGTCTGTGACTCGGCAGTGGCTCGGCCGTGGATCAGCAGTGGATCGGCAATGGTGATGTGATTTTCGGCAGTGGTGGATTTTGTGGAGGTGGTTCGGCTGATGGCTTGGTCGTGGTTCAACAGTAGCTCGGTCTTGGTCGTTCTCGGTTTGGCTTGGCAGTAAATGATGTGATTTGCTCGGCTCTGGTTCGGCTTTGGCTCGTGGCTCAAGCTTCTTCGTTCCTGTTTCGATGGTGGTTCTCGGTGGTTCGTGGTGTCTCGATCTAGCTTGGCCGTGGGTATGGGTCTCTCGGTCGTCGGCGTGGGTATCGATTTTGGTGGATGAAGTTGCTCGGTGGTCGTGGGTATCTCACGGTTTCGCTTGGCCGTGGCTCGGTCTTGGTGGATCTCAGATCGTTGTGGTGAGGTCTGGTTGCACTGCTCTGGTTGTTTGGTTTGGAGATGAAGTGAAATGAACAGATCTGCGGCGCCTGTTTTAACTTCTGTAATTCGAGTCAGCGTCACGACGCTGAATTTGTACTGGCGTCGCGACGCAAGGTCTTCTAGGGTTAGGGTTTTCCTTTGCACCTGTTGTGTCGCGACGCTGTGGTGTTTTGGTGTCGCGACACAGGATCTTTTTTTTTTTTTTTTGGCAAAACCAAGTCTTGCGACGGATAGATCCTCTGGACGTGTCTCAATAGATGTCTCCTTACTCGACCGTCTTTCTGGATCAACTTTGTATCTTCGGATTTTGTCAAGTGTTTATTTTGAAATTTCATCCCGCTTTGCAATGGCTCGCTTTATTTTATAAAATTCTGTTTAATTTTTCCTGCAAAAATTAAAAACAATATAAGCACGGATTTATGCAACAAAACATAAAAAATACAAATCACTTACTCTTCTCAAAATGTAACATGTCATAAATTCATGAAGAGTTTAAAAAGTCATACCTGGTTGGTAGATACAACATTATCACCGATTAAGATCTATATCTAATTTACACTTTTTATCACGATCGGTATCTGACCAGTTCAATGTCGAAAGAATGGGGTCCGGTTTTGGTTCAAAAGCAATGATTTGATCAATTAGCTCTTCCGCCTTTGTAGCAGTCAGGAAAATTTCATCCACTGATTTAGTGATGAATTCATGTCTCTTTGCTTCAGCAAGGAAAACAAACATAAAATCGAAGAAATGCTCAATATTTAACAAACCAATGGGTTTTTGATGGATATTTAAATGTGCCCATGATGTGATTGCGAACAGCTCTTCAAATGTTCCAAGTCCTCCTGGCAATGCAATAAACACATCTGCTGTTCTGACCATTTCTTGAATTTGCTCTGAAATACCTGACACAATGCGTTCGTCACCATTTGTAGGTCCGATTAAATGTTCTTTTGCCAGAGGTCTAGGGATGATTCCCAGAACATGTCAGCCACCGTCCTGAACGGCTTTTGAAACACTTCCCATTAATCCCAAATTGCCTCCACCATATATTAAGTGCATGTTTCTTTCAGCTATGACTCGTCCCAATTCTTTTGCAGCCTCAATGAATTCTGGTTTGTTACCAGAATTAGATCCACAGAAAACGCAAATTCTCTTGAATCTTTGCTGTGATGTTGCTTCCATTCTTCTCTTTCTTATTTGGATGTGAATCTGAATGTGTTGAAGAAAGAAATGAAATGTTGAATTTATAGACCTGAAAAGGGTGAGTAATTATTGCACTAGTATCTGTCAAATAACAAATTTCAGATCGTGATAATCAAAAAAATCTGGATCCTGTCGGAAAACAAATCAAAATTATTAGGAAAAGACAAAAAGATATATATGTACAAAATAACGGCTTGATTAACATCTATGCGTCAGGGACAAGTTTCTCATCCAATTTTCTTATAAATTGGCAAACAAGGTCTTTTTTAGTCAGATTCCCAAGACTTAACTGTTGTCTTTCATTTTGAAATTGTGTATGTAAGTTGCGAATGGCTATATGAACATATCCACTGGGATGCGTCTCAAGAGTCGAAGATATATCATCTAAAGACTCCTTACTCAAGCCATCCCTAATGAATTTGATTTTGTCTTCGCGATTTTCAGACACCATTCCTAAAGAACGACAACGAGTATTGCAAGTCCAACGTGCACATTTGAAACAAACACCCATTTTTTTAGCTCTTCGTTTCTTTGCATAGGTGCTTCTTCCAAATCCAGGTAAATAAGAAGTATAAGAATCAGAATACTCACCTGCTAGTCTAACTCTTGCTTCAATTACCCAACGAATATCAGTAGGAATACCTTTAATCATCAATAGTCTCATCCGTTCCAAACGAGCTTTGTAAACTTTCATTAGAGATTTGTGAGGAAGAGAAGGAAATTGCTTGTGAAGTTTTGCGAAAGCTTCATCCATCTTAAAATGTTTTAATCTGCAAAAACTGAACACAAAAATTAAATCACATCAAATCACATTATATACAGAAAACACATGGGTTGCCTCCCTGCAAGCGCTAAGTTTAACGTCGTCAGCCAGACGTAACCATCTGAATGTTATGCTGGATCTGAAAGTGTGACACTTTCCTTCTGTCGCTCAAATGATTCTCCCCAGTAATGCTTGATTCGCTGACTGTTCACTTTTAATGTATTATTGGTATTAGGATCTAGTAACTCAACAGCTCCATGTGGTAAAACTTGAGTGATAACAAATGGTCCTGACCATCTTGACTTCAGTTTTCCAGGGAAGAGTTTCAACCTTGAGTTGTACAACAATACCTACTGTCTTGGTTCCAGTTGTCTGTGCACTATTTTTCGATCATGCCATTTTTTGTTCTTTTCTTTGTATAATCTGGCATTTTCGTAAGCCTATAGGCGAAATTCATCCAGTTCATTGAGTTGGTGAAGTCTTTTGTCTCCTGCAGCTTGTGGATCAAGATTTAGTTTCTTCAGTGCCCAGTATGCCTTGTGTTCAAGTTCAACTGGCAGATGACATGCTTTTCCAAACACCAATTGATATGGGGACATACCAATAGGTGTTTTGTATGCTGTTCTGTAGGCCCATAATGCATCATCAAGTTTTGTTGACCAATCCCTCCTTGTTGATCCAACGATTCTTTCCAAGATTCTTTTAATCTCCCTGTTTGAAACTTCGACCTGTCTGTTTGATTGTGGATGATAGGCTGTAGTAACTTTGTGGGTTACTCCATATTTGGATAGGAGTCCATCAAAGTATCTGTTGCAGAAATGTGATCCACCATCACTGATGATTGCTCGAGGTGTTCCAAACCGAGTGAATATGTTCTTTTTCATGAATTTGATTACAACTTTCGAATCATTGGATGGTAATGCAATTGCTTCAACCCATTTGGAAACATAGTCTACAGCAACTAGAATGTACAGATTTCCAAATGATGGAACAAAGGGTCCCATGAAATCTATACCCCAAACATCAAATATCTCAACTTCTAGTATGTTTTGCAATGGTCCTTCATTTCTTCTTGAAATATTTCCTGTTCTCTGGCACCTGTCACATTGAAGGACAAAAAGATAAGCATCTTTAAAAAGAGTAGGCCAGAACAAACCTGATTGAAGGACTTTTGCTGCAGTTTTGTCCCCACTGAAGTATCCGCCATATGGTGATGAATGACAGTGTTGCAAAACACTGTTGACTTCTTCATGTGGAACACACCGTCTCAATAATTGATCAGCACACCGTTTGAACAGGTATAGTTCATCCCACACATAGTTCTTGACTTCTTTGAAAAACTTCTTCCGTTGCTGAGTTGTCCATTCCAACGGCCATTTACCTGATACAATAAAATTAACATAATCAGCATACCAAGGGACATTATATTGTTTAATGATAAATAACTGCTCATCTGGAAAAGTTTCTTTAATTAATAATTCTTTGCCAACTGTTTCTCCATTTTCCAGTCTCGACAAATGATCTGCCACCTGGTTCTCTGTTCCTTTCCTGTCTCGAATCTCCACGTCAAATTCTTGCAAAAGAAGAATCCAACTGATCAATCTGGGTTTGGCATCTTTCTTTGCGATCAGATATTTGATTGCTGCATGATCAGTGTAGACTACCACCTTGGGACCTAGCAGATAAGAACGAAATTTGTCAAAAGTAAACACAACTGCAAGCAATTCTTTTTCAGTGGTTGTGTAGTTGAGTTGAGCTTCATTAAGAGTTCTGCTGGAGTAGTAAATGGTATGGAAAACTTTTGCTTTACGTTGTCCCAAAACTGCACCTACAGCAAAATCACTAGCATCGCACATCACCTCAAATGGAAGAGTCCAGTCTGGTGCTACAATGATAGGAGCAGAAACCAGTTTATGTTTCAAAATTTCAAAAGCTTTCTGACATTCTTTGGTAAAGTTAAATGACACATCTTTCTCCAGAAGATTGCAAAGAGGTTTTGCAATTTTGGAAAAGTCTTTGATAAATCTCCTGTAAAAACCTTCATGTCCAAGAAAACTCCGAATACCTTTGACAGTTGTTGGTGGAGGTAGTTTTTCAATGGTTTCAATTTTTGCTTTGTCTACCTCAATTCCTTTTTGTGAGATCCAGTGTCCTAGAACAATGCCTTCTTCCACCATGAAATGGCATTTCTCCCAATTGAGTACCAAATTTGTGTCTTCACACCTCTGTAACACCTGTTCTAGATTTTGCAAACAATGATCAAAAGAATTACCAAACACAGAAAAATCATCCATAAATACCTTCATACTTTGCTCCAACATATCTGAGAATATGGCCATCATGCAACGCTGAAATGTGGCTGGGGCATTACATAGTCCAAACGGCATTCTGCGGAAAGCAAAAGTACCATAAGGACATGTAAAAGTGGTTTTCTCCTGATCTTCTGGGGCGATAGCAATTTGGTTGTAGCCAGAATATCCGTCCAGAAAACAGTAGTAGTCATGTCCTGCCAGTCTGTCCAGCATTTGATCAATGAAAGGTAGTGGAAAATGATCCTTCCTCGTGGCTTTGTTCAGTTTTCGGTAATCCATGCATACTCTCCATCCAGTCATCGTTCTTGTCGGAATCAGCTCATTCTTTTCATTAGTGATTACAGTAATTCCTCATTTCTTTGGTACACACTGCATAGGACTTACCCAAGTGCTGTCTGAGATGGGGTAAATGATACCAGCATCCAACCATTTGATAATTTCTTTTTTTACAACTTCTTTCATGATTGGATTCAATCTCCGTTGATGCTCCACGGTGGGTTTGTATTCATCGTTCATCAGGATCTTGTGCATGCAAAATGATGGACTTATGCCTCGAATGTCAGCAATAGTCCAGCCAATGGCTTTCTTGTGTTCTCGTAACACTCTCAACAACTTTTCTTCCTGTTCCAAAGTTAGCGAAGAGGAAATAATAACAGGTAATTCAGAAGAGTTTCAAGAAATGCATACCTGAGATGGCTCGGGAGTAATTTCAACTCCAACTTTGGTGGTTCTTCAATTGGGGGTTTAAGTCGATCTTTCTTCGGGAGTTCAAGACTTTCCACTGGTGGTGTTGCTTTGAAACGGAATGGTTTATCAAGGTAATTGATACATTCCATTATTTCAGCATCAAGTTCACTGTCAGTCATGTTTGTGATACAAGCTTCCAGTTTATCTGTGGAAATTAACTCAGTATCCTGAACAATTTTATCAACAACATCAATTCTAAAACATTCTTCCTCTTTTTCATTGCTTGGAAATTTCATGGCCCTAAAGACATTGAAGGTAACTTCTTGGTCCTGAACTTTCATGGTTAATTCTCCTTTTTGAACATCAATTACCGTTCGTCCTGTTGCCAAGAATGGTCTCCCAAGGATGATAGGTACGTCTTTGTCTTCTTCCATGTCTAGAATGATGAAATCTGCTGGGAGAATGAGTTTGTCCACTTTGACCAGCACATCTTCAACTACTCCTCTAGGAAATGCGAGCGTTCTATCAGCGAGTTGTAGTGAAACTGACGTAGGCATTGCTTCTCCAATTTGCAATTTCCTGTAAATAGAAAAAGGCATCAAGTTAACACTAGCTCCTAAATCACATAAAGCTTTACCTATATAATGTTCTCCAATGGTGCATGGGACTGTGAAACTGCCAAGATCTTTCAACTTTGGGGGAAGTTTCCTTTGAATGATGGCACTGCATTCCTCCGTCAATGCAACTGTCTCGTAATCTCCCAACCTTCGTTTCCGTGAAAGAATATCTTTCATGAATTTGACATAGCTAGGCATTTCTTCCAAGGCTTCTGCAAATGGAATGTTGATGTGCAGCTTTTTGAACACCTACAGGAATCTGGCAAACTGTTTGTCCAGTTTGTTTTTCTGAAGATGCTGAGGAAAAGGTGGAGGTGGAGTGATCTGGTCTTTTTCATTTGCTTCTGGTTCCTCTATCTGTTGCTCAGCTTCTTTTGGAACTGCTTCTTTGATTCCAATGTCTTTGTTGATTTCGGTACCACTTTTTAAGGTGATGGCTTGATATTGTTCCTTCCCATGGTTCCTTGGATTTGTTTCTGTGTTGCTGGGAAGATTTCCTGACGGTCTGTACCTTTGAGCATTGGCCAATTGTCCAATCTGATTCTCCAGTGCTTTGATCGAAGCTGATTGGTTCTGGATCATAGCATCGTACTTTTTTAGTTGTGCTAGTACTTCTGCTATTCCTGAATCATTTGTCTGCTCATGTCCTTTGTTTTGTTGCTGGAATCCTGGTTGATAGTTTTGCTGTTGAAATCCTGGTGGTGGATTATTCTTTTGTCATGAATTGTTGCTCCATGAAAAGTTGGGATGATTCCTCCACCCTGGGTTGTAGGTGTTGGAATATGGGTTGTTTCCCTGTCTGTTGAAATTATTGACAAAATTCACCGTTTCTTCAGGTTGAGTTGACTGTGGTGTTTCTCCATATGTTGAACTAGTGGCTCCAATGTTACTTTGAGTGCTGAGAGTCTCCATGAATTTGCAAATTTGATAGAGCTTAGCACTGACTGCTGTGTTGGTTCCAACTTCATATAGTCCTGCAATTCTCTGGATCATGCTTCTTTCGGTTGGCCATTACGAATTATTGTTGGCCATTTCTTCAATTAGATCCCAGGCTTGATCTTCACCTTTTGCCATAAGTGCTCCTCCAGCAGCAGCATCAATTGTGGTTCTCATCAGTCCAGAAAGTCCATTATAGAAAGTTTGGACTTGAAGCCATCTTGGAATCTCATGGTGAGGACATTTCCGGAGTAAGTCTTTGTACCTTTCCCAAGCTTCGTAAAGAGTCTCCGAATCATGTTGTACAAAAGATGTGATGTCATTCCTCAGTTTTGCTGTTCTGGCTGGTGGAAAATACTTAGCAAGGAATTGGTAGCTAAGGCGTTCCATGTTGTGATGGAACCGGCTGGTAGTGACTGGAGCCAAGCCTTGGCTCTGTCCCTCAAAGAATATGGAAAAATTCACAGCTTCATTGCTTCTTCAGCTCATTGGTTGTAATTGAAAGTGCTGCAAACTTCCAGGAAGTTGCTGATGTGAGCATTAGGATCTTCAATTGCATTTCCTCCAAATTGTACTGACTGCTGAATCATCTGGATGCAGGTTTTAATGTCACCAGCATTTGCTGGTAAGGGAGGAAATACAATACAGGAAATGACTCTGTCGACCATTGGGATGGTCCTGTTTCGAATGGGAATGGGTGGTGCAATTTCCAAAGGCTCTGGTTCCATGTTGACTATTGCTTCTTGGCCTTCACGTCTTTCCCTTCTCAATTGTCTGATGGTTCTTTCAATTTCTGGGTCAAATAGTAAGATTTCAAAGCTTCTAGTTCGTCTCATATAGTATCAGAAAATCCTGTGTAACAAGTGAAAACAACAACAATAAGTAAAAAGAAAAATAAGATACAAATAACAAATCTAACCCGTAAATTAATGGTAAAAGATAACTAAGTCCCCGGCAACGGCGCCAAAACTTGACCGGTACTTACACACGCGTATAACGCAAGCGCACGTATCGTTCAAGTAGTATAAAAAGTATCGATCCCATGAGGACTTAAAACCTTTGTTTATTAATTTAATGGGTCAAATGATTACAGGTATCTAACAGATTGTTTGATTTGATTGAAAAAAGACGATGATTCTAAATTTAAAAACTTATAAAATTAAATTTTACAAAAGTAATTGAAATGAAATTCAGATTATAAAAACTATCTAGGGTTGTGAATTATTTCAATATTATATAAAAGATGAAGTGGTTAACTTATAGTTTGGTAATATAGCGATTTATTAACCTGGAACACTAATTTATGTAAAAGCCTCTTCCGATGGTCAATTACAAATACCCAGTTTAATCCAATTGAACCATATTCCTATGTCAACTAAATTATCTGGATTCATTAAGTCTAAGTTCCAATTTTGGCTACCCCCGCCCGACAGGTATATTCCTATCCTGTAAGGAAATCTATTAAAAGGGTTATCTATCCTCAAGGAAGATCGTGGGCTATTGAGTTCGAGGTCTTAAACTTAAAATCTCTATGTCTAATTCATTTTAAGTTTTACCCTATCAATTTTATTAATGGCCAGTTAATAAAAAGCATTAAGATTAAAACTCAATAAATAAATCTTTATATTTCCCACACTATAAATTAACCCCTTATTAAACCGTAATATTGAAACTCATCACAACCCTAGATACTAACTTAGTTACGACACATAACTAGGGCTAAAGGAAATTTAAAAGACATAAAGTAAATACGGAAAGTAAATGCGGAAAGTAAAAGCGGAAAAGTAAATTTAAAATAAACTGCCAAGATAAAAGAAATTACTTTTACTAATTACTAACTTAAATATCTCCCAAAGTACAACATATTCACTTGTGAAATTTAAACCAACCGACCTGAGTAGGCGGTATCCTGATTAAGTCAAGTTAAGTCCGACCAGCCATAAAGGTGGTATAATTTGTCCATGAACTTGCCATGTAGGCAGTAAGGGATTATTAAAGCCAACCGACCAATTTAGCGGTTTCCTCATTAAGTCAGGATTAATCCGGTTTATAATAAAGCCTACCGACCAATGTAGCGGTATCCTTGTTTAGTCTAATTTTAAGATAGTGAATATGTTGTGTCTAAGGGAGATTAATCTAAGATAGTAACAGTAAAAGAATTACCTTTCACCTTGGCAGAGGGAAGTTACCTCCTCATGGTTAAATAGTAAAACTGTAAAAAGTAAATAGTAAAAATAAATTACTGTTACTATTACAATAGTAAAGTACTATTACAATAGTAAAATACTGTTACAAAAGGAAATTACTATTACTACTATTATTACAAAACTGTAATAAAAGAAATTAGGTAAGAAAAACTCCCTATATATACAGAGGATTCAGAGAGTAAGGTACATTTGAAAACTAAAATCTGAGGGCCTATTTATAGGAAACTAAAATTCACTATTCTTCACTGTTTCAGCGTCGCGACGCTGCGTCCTCAGCGTCGCGACGCTGAATAGTGGACACGTGGCATCGCTTGATTGGCCGGCTGAAAATCTTATCCAAAAATCAATAATTGCGTGGCACTATTTATGACGTCATTGCTGACGTCATGCTGACGTGGGCGGCGAGTGTCGGCAACATGTGATCGTGACACGTGGCGCATTTTAGCAAATCCGTTGAGATGGTGACACGTGGCACGTCGCATTTTAGCATGATCGGCGCACGTTAGCATGATCGGCGCACGTTAGCAAAGTAGACCAGTCAAATTTTGACACGTGGAAAAACGGCGCATGTTAGCATGATCGGCGCACGTTCAGCGTCGCGACGCTGACTCCTTGGTGTCGCGACGCTGACTAGACTCAAATTTTCCAGGCGACCCATTTTTGTCCGTTTTGGCTCCAATTTGTCTCCAATGCCTCCAATTTATTTCAAATGCTTCCCAATCTTTATTTATCTGCAAAACAACACAAAAATACATCAAAACGTTCACAAATCTCGAGAAACTAAATAAAATATTAAGTCAGATGAGTAGGAAAAAGTGATAGATTTACCACTCATCAGCTGTCTGATCTGAACATGGACCACATCTATGCAGCCATCAGCTTTTGCAAAGGGGATATGTCTAAAGAGGAATTTCGCCACTTGGCTCTGGGGGGGTGTCCCTTCCCCAGACCAATCACTCTGACTTGGTGGGACGTAACCCGACTCTGAGCTGGTAGGGGCACTTGGCTCTGGGGGAATGTCCCTTCCCCAGACCAATCACTCTGACTCGGTGGGACGTAACCCGACCCCGAACTGGTAGGGGCACTTGGCTCTGGAGGAATGTCCCTTCCCCAGACCAATTACTCTGACTCGGTGGGACGTAACCCGACCCCGAGCTGGTAGGGGCACTTGGCTCTGGGGGAATGTCCCTTCCCCAGACCAATTACTCTGGCTCGGTGGGACGTAACCCGACCCCGAGCTAGTAGGGGCAATTGGCTCTGGGGGAATGTCCCTTCCCCAGACCAATTACTCTGACTCGGTGAGACGTAACCCAACACCTAGCTGGTATGGGCACTTGGCTCTGGGGGAATGTCCATTCCCCAGACCAATTACTCTGACTCGGTGGGACGTAACCCGACCCCGAGCTGGTAGGGGCACTTGGCTTTGGGGGAATGTCTCTTCCCCAGACCAATTACTCTGACTCGGTGGGACGTAACCCGACCCCTGCTGGTAGGGGCATTTGGCTCTAGGGGAATGTCCCTTCCCCAGACCATTTACTCTGACTCGGTAGGATGTAACCCGACCCCGAGCTGGTAGGGGCACTTGGCTCTGGGGGAATGTCTCTTCCCCAGACCAATTACTCTGACTTGGTGGGACGTAACCCGATCCTGAGCTGTATAAACAATTATCTCGGCAGAGCGAACTCCGGCCCCGAGCTGAATCAAGGGGATGAGAATCATTGGGTCCCTGTCGGATCGGATACGGGCGTCCCCTTATCAGACCGACAAAAAACAAAATAATTTTTTGGAAGGTAAGTGTAAAAAGCAGCACGGATTCCTCGGAACAGCGTCCTGCCCGGGGCCTCCAAAACACAATTTTGAGCCTTTCAACTCAACGTCCCGGCGAACCAGGATTTGGATCAGAGAGCGTTTGAAGTGGTAAGGGCACATCCTCTATACGCCCGGTCACCGTGGTGTCCGCGTATTGGTGCGAGGGCTACTTCTTGCAACGCTGGAGCAGGCGCACGCCCGGTGGCCTATCGCCTATCCGTGCTGCGCCTCTCTTGGATCCAAATGATGAATTGATCAAAAAGTTCCCCTCTATGGGAGAATTCCCCTCTAGGCCCGGTGTCACTTGAGGAAATAATTATCACGGGGGCCTCGTTCCTCCCCGAGCAATGTTTCCTCAGGAACCCATTACATCAAAGCTGTCTTGAATATCTGGTTGTCCCTGAGCAGAGAAAGTGTGTGGTCTGGGGATTGACTTTCCTTTTGCCTAGCATGTGTGACCCGGTGGGACGTAACCCGACCCCGAGCTGGTAGGGGCACTTGGCTCTGGGGGAATGTCCCTTCCCCAGACCAATTACTCCGACTCGGTGGGACGTAACCCGACCCCGAGCTGAATAGCCAAAGAACTTCGGCGGAACGTCATCCAGCCCCGAATTAGCCCTCCGGGTGGTTCTTCGTGTGAGTTGTCAGGGGGGAGCCGAGTAGGTCCCCAGTTTCATAAATTTGATCTTTGGTCTTATAAAAGTGGACAGAAATGTGATAAAGTTTTATTCAAGTCTTTTAGGACATACATTGAGTTCTCGTCCCTTGCCAGGCTGTTTGCCAGAAAAGTAAAAAAAAATAACCTACTGGAAATATTTTCTCAGCATCTCGGCATTCCATGGCTTCCTTAGTCGCAAACCGTCCAGCTGCTCTAGGATGTAAGACTCCCGGCCTCACTACCTCTGCGACTTGGTAAGGCCCTTCCCATTTGGCACCCAACGAGCCTTCCTCCGACCTCCGAGTGTTTAGGGTGACTCTCCGTAGTACTAGGTCGCCTGGGATGAAGACGCGAGTCTGAACTTTCTTGTTGTAAAAATGGGCCATTCTTTGCTGATAGACTGTCGTCTTCATGGCCGACCTTTCCCTCTTCTCCTCCACTAGGTCGAGGTGATTTCGGACAAGTTCTTCATTCTGCCCGTCCTCATAATGCTGGACCATGTGGGTGATTATCCCGATCTCCGCCGGGATGACTGCCTCACACCCATATGCCAGGGAGAATAGAGTCTCCCCCGTAGAGTCCTTGTAAGTCGTCCGGTGTGCCCACAGTACCTCTGGTAATTCCTCGACCCATAATCCCTTGCGGGACCCTAGCCGAGCTTTAAGGTTTGCTTTTATGGTTTCGTTCGTGGCCTCGACCTGTCCGTTTGACTTCGGATGGGCTGGTGAGGCGAATCTCAGGGCGATCTGTAAGTCTTCGCATAACTTCCGGAAACCTTTGCTATCAAACTGTTTCCCATTATCGGTGATGATGGCCTGGGGAATCCCGAAGCGACAAATGATGTTCTTTCTCAAAAATTCTGTGGCTTTCTTCTCCGTTATGGTGGACAACGGTTCGGCTTCCACCCACTTGGTAAAATAATCAATTGCCACAATGGCGTACCTTGCTTGTCCCTGTCCCTGTGGCATTGGACCGATTATATCCACCCCCCACTGGGCAAACGGCCAGGGGCTGAGCAGGGTGGTCAGTTGCTCGGCCGGCTTTCGGTGTATGTTCGCATTCTTCTGACATCCTTCGCATTTCCGGGCTACTCTCATACCGTCCTGGTGCATAGTTGGCCAATAGAATCCTTGCCGTAGAGCCTTGAAGGCGATTGACTGCCCCCAGCGTGGCTTCCACATATGTCTGCATGTATCTCCCTGAGCACGTAATCTGTTTCTTCCTCCGTTAGACATCTTAGAAGGGGTACTATATAGCCTCTACGATAGAGCACCCCGTTGATCAGGGAAAACTTGGTGCTCTTGAATTTTAAGTTCCGGGCCTCCTTCTTGTCCTTAGGTGTTTCCCATGTTTCTAGATATCTTCTAATTGGCCGCAGTCACGAGCCTTCCTCCTCTTTGTCCAGCATTTCTACTTCGATTTCCCCTATACTTCTTTCCCGGAGGCTGATTAGGGGGATTACCCTGGGATTTTCCGCCTTCATTGATGATGCGAGCCGTGCCAAAGAATCAGTCTCACTATTGTCTTCTCGGCCGATCTGCTCGAAATGCACGTCCCCCATTTTTTCCACCAACCTTTTTACCTCAGATAGGTAGGCCATCATACTTGGCTCCCTGGCTTGGAATGCCCCCTTCAGTTGTTGAATCACCAGCTGCGAGTCACTTCTTACCACCACATCCCGAACTCCCATAACCGTGCATAATCTTAAGCCGGCCAAGATTGCTTTATATTCTGCTTCGTTGTTTGTTGCCTCGAAGGCGAATCTTAAGGCGAGCAGAACTTCTTCTCCTTCGTTGCTTTTCAACACGACCCCTGCTCCGTTGCCCTGCGTGCTGGCGGACCCGTCGATGAATATTTCCCACTTGCCCTCGGCCACAGTCAGGATCTGGGGTCCGGTGAATTCTGCAATAAAGTCTGCCAAGGCCTGCCCCTTCACGGCTGCTTTCGGAAGGAAGGAAATGTCGTGCTCACTTAGTTCTACTGCCCACTTCATTAGTCTTCCAGAGGATTCAGGCTTCTGCAGAATCTGTCTCAGAGGGTAATCGGTGTAGACCCCAATAGGATGTGCCTGGAAATAGGGTCGTAACTTCCGAGTTGTGATGACTGACCGGCGTAAACACACATGTATAACGCAAGCGCACGTATCGTTCAAGTAGTATAAAAATATCGATCCCACGAGGACTTAATTCCTACTGTTGTTATTAATTGTTGAATCTATTTATTTACAAATATCTAATTAAATGGAGATGAGAGAGATTGTTTGATTGATTGGTTGATTGTGGCGTTGCTAAATGAATAAATAAAAAGACAAAAGAAAATACTAAGGAAAAATAACAAAAGATCTAAAGATCTAGGGTTGTGAATCATTCTAATATCATTTAAAAGATGAAGTAGTTAAACCATAGTTGGGTAAATTATTGAATATTAATCTGGAACACTAAATTATGTAAAAGCCTCTTCCGAATGATCATTTACAAATACCTAGTATAATCCAATTGAACCATATGTCTATGTCAATTAAATTACCTAGATTCATTAAGATTGAGTTCCAATTTTGACTACCCCCGCCCGACAGGTATATTCCTATCCTGTAAGGAAATCTATTGAAAGGGTTATCTATCCTTAAGGAAGATCGTGGGTTGTTGAGACTACGGTCTTAAACTTAAAATCCCTATGTCTAGTTCATTTTAAGTTTACCTAATCAATTTTATTAGTGATCAGTTAATATAAATCATTAAGATTATGACTCAACAAATAACTCTTTAATTACCTCAACTATAATCTAACCCTTTTTTAGTACGGTGATATTAGAAATCATCACAACCCCTAGATAACTAACACATAAGTAGGACTAGTAAAGACATAAAATTAAAAGACATAAAATAAAAAGACATAAAATAAAAGTTGAAAAATAAAATAAAATAAAATACTAAGGTAAAAGGAATTACTTCTACTATTTACTATTTTAGATATCTCCCATTAAAATAATATATAAACTTGAGATTATAATTAACCAGCCATAAAGGCGGAACCAAAATAACCAGCCATAAAGGCGGAACCAAAATAACCAGCCATAAAGGCGGAACAAGAATTTTATTACCAACCGACCAATCTGGCGGTATCTTTTTTTTAGTCAGGTTTAAATAGTAAATATATTATTTTTAGGGAGATTAATCTAAATAGCAATAATAAAAGAATTACCTTTTTACCTTAGCGGTGAAAAGTTACCTACACATAGTAAATAGTAAAAATTGTAAGAAGTAAGAAAGTAAAATTACTATTACTATTACTATTAAAAAGTAATTAAAAAATATTTACAAATCTTAAACTAAATATTTTAGAGAGAGAAGCTCTCAATTTAGAACTAAAAAAAGAGAGAGAAAGGTGTCATGAAAACTGAAAATTCGATCTCTATTTATAGGCTCGGATAAGGCTCCGGCGTCGCGACGCCCAAATTGCACTAGCGTCGCGACGCTGGGTACAGTAGGACACGTGTCACGCGCTGGTTGGCTGGCTCAGGATCTTATCCGATGACGTGGTACTGTTCATGACGTCATTGCTTGCGTCACGATGACGTGTCAACTGTTCATGACGTCATTGCTTGCGTCACTTTGATGATGTGGAAGGCGACGTGGCGACACGTGGGGCGGCGGCCGTCAGACGAATGAGAGGTTGACACGTGTCGCGCTGTGATTGGCTGATGCTGACGTGGCATGTTGACTCAGTTGACTTGCTGACGTGGTGCTGCTGATGTGGACGATGATGTGGCGACACGTAGGATGACACGTGGGGCGGTGGCCGTCCAAGCAATAAGATTTCGACACGTGGCACGGCGCATTTTAGCATCTCCGTTGTGATGGTGACACGTGGCACGGCGCACGTTAGCAAAGTCAAACTTTCTCAGATTCTGATTTGTGGACCCGGCGCATGTTAGCAGATTCGGCGCACACTGGGCGTCGCGACGCTGAAGGTCTGGGCGGCGCGACGCTGAAATGACGATTTTGCCCTTTTTGTCCAATTTTGTCCATTTTGCCCCAAAACAGCTCCAGAATGTCCTGAAACTTTATTTATCTGCAAAATAACACAAAATACATCAAAACGTTCATAAATCTCGAGAAACAATACAAAATATTAGGTCAAATGAGTGGGAAATAGTGATATAAATACCACTCATCACACCCCCAAACCTAACATTTTGCTAGTCCTCGAGCAAAACAGAAAATAAAATAACATGAAAATAAAATTTAACTAAGCCACTTTCGTAGGGATCACGGTTACATTTAGCGTATGCAACAAGCCTTTAAACCCCTAGGTGTCCCTAGTGGACGAGTTGTAGTCTCGTGAAGGTTTACAGCAATGATACCCACAAACATTTTACAAAAGTAAAAAGGTAGTGAAATTAATGCACACAAAAGCAAAAAGACAAGCGAAAAGAGAATAAAGATGTTAGTGACTAATCAGGTGAAATTTCTAATCCAAGTTACTAGATGTTTTCTTTCATTCTAAATTACTGAATAAGTAAATTCTCCGATTATTTTTACCATTCTTCATATACACAGCCAACAAAATTTTAAACAACTCATTTTTGCCCACAACAGTTATAAGTGCAGTTGATAAGAGAGTAATATTTTTGTCCTAAAGTTCTATCAGATTTTACACCTTTTTGTAGCAATGGAATAATTTTTCTGATTTTTCTGATTTTTTTTCTTTGATTTTCTGAATTTTGACTATTTTTTTATTTATATACAATACCTTCCGTCTATGTAGCGAGCTTTAGGTCGGTGACTCCCAAACCAGTTGGCTTTAGGGCATCAGGTGTTAAGACACCCCTAAGGACTTAATTACTCAGACTTCAGATATGAATATATTTTTGCAGTATCTTTGATCCATGTAGCGAGCTTTGGGCCAATGACTCCCAAACCAGTTGGTTTTAGGGCACTAGGTGTTAAAACACCCTTACAGACTTAATAACCCGGATCTTAGATACTTATTTTTTTTACATCAGAATTTTTTTTTTTTTTATTCCATACTATTTATAGAGGCTTCCTCCAATTAAACTAGAGCACGGAATATTACAAACTTTTCAATTACAGCTCATGTCCGTATGTTACTATGTATGTTGATAATACCTGTTAACTAAGTATATGAAGATTCATTTTAGTCAGTTTTATGGAGAATTTACAGATTTAATAATTCAAAAGTGAATAAACAAAAATTAACTTGTTTTGAATTAGGTTTGAAATACGTCTCAGGAGTGAGAATTCCTTACACAGCTATTTCTTACCAATTTCATCTTTTTAGTCAACATAACAACAAAACATTTCTACTGGTCATATTTATAATTTACCTGTGGTTTTAAAAGTTTAATCAAAGGCTCAGTTTTATGGTGTATGACTAACTGTCGAATGGACTTCCCGTTGTAGATTCCCCAGAGGGAAGGTGGAGCGAGGCTCACTTAAGTACCCTAGCCCCTTAGGCTCTTATCGCTTGTTGTCAGGAATAAACAACGAGTCCTCCAAACTAGTCTGTCACAACACGCTACAAGTGAATGATTATCTAGGTGCCTTCACAGCTTTTCCTTATAAAAGGTAGTGAGTGAAGGAAGACACCAAACCATCACCTAGCTTTAAATATGCCCTTTGTTTTTATTAATTTTTTAATTTTTTTGTATTTTTCGAAAAATTTTGGACTAAAAATAAAAACACAATACAAACAAGTACTATTAACTATTCCTCACCCCCAAACCTAAATGAGACATTGTCCCCAATGTCTTAAACAGTAGAAGAAGAGTTTAGAAAATCGTACCTGATTAGCTGAAATTCTACAGGAAATTAAAGGTTAAGATCCAGATTTATTCGACGCTTCTTACCACGATCGTCCTCGAACCATTTTATCTTTGAAATGATAGGGTCAACTTGTGGTTCAAAGGCTACGAGTTGATCAATTAGATCCGGTGCAGTTCTGGCAGTGAATAGGAGTTCTTTCATAGGCTTTGACACGAACCCATTTCTCCGAGCATCATCAAGAAACACACAAAGAAAATCATAAAATCCATCAACGTTGAGTAGTCCAAGCGGTTTCTGGTGTATGTTCAGGTTCGCCCAAGATAGTACAATAAAAATTTCCTCCAATGTACCTAAGCCACCTGGCAAAGCAATAAAAGCATCAGAACGGTTAATCATTTCTACCAGTCGTTCAGACATACCTGGCACGATCAGTTCCTCTCCGTTTGTTGATCCAATAAGATTTGCCTCTGCCAAGGGTCTTGGGACGATTCCCAAAACATGACTGCCTCCTTCCTGTACGGCCTTTGAAACGATCCCCATAAGTCCAAGATTTCCTCCGCCATATACTAAGTGCATATTCCTTGCTGCTAATACTCGACCCAATTCCTGTGCTGCTTCTATGTATTGTGGTTTAGTACCAACAGTACTACCGCAAAACACACAGATGTTCTCAACTCGCCTTCTTGAAGTAGCTTCCATTTTTTATGTATTTCTTTATCAAATCAGGATGCCTTCAAAATTGCAATGACGGGCTGAATTTATAGTACCTGAAAAAGGGTGAATACAATAATAGCACAAGTATCTTCCAGAGGAAGCTTGTAGCTAAACAACAAAAGAAATCGTGAAAGGTCAAAAAGTCTGGATCCTGTCTACGAAAATAAAGATAATTACAACAGAAAAGCAAATCAAAGCAATAATTAAGGCAACGGAATTGTGTATGTAATACGCCACTTGTTTGGTATATAAATTCATTAGGATGTGTCTTAAGATTTCATTCCTTATTCAGCCATCGTTAATGAATTGTTTCTCCTCTTTAATTGCCAAACACAATTCCTTCTGTCTTAAAATTCTCCGTTTGTGCCTTTCCCTACAAAAATAACACACAAAATTAAAAAGTTCACACTAAATACACAAAATATGAAAACAGAAATTACAACAAATTGCATGGGTTGCCTCCCTGCCAACGCTAAATTTTTCGTCTTCAGCCAGACGTGACTGAAATTCATCTGTTAAGGAGGTTTCAGCGTCGTTTTGGATGTCCTATCGAAGACAATCCCGTGAGCGTTGCTTTTGAAGGGTCTCTTCCAACGGTAAAGTGGCAAAAAGAATTTTGTCTCATTCAGTGCTCGTGCCACCTTTTTTATCTTTGTCGCTCCATTGGTTCCTGCAAAGAAAGAAAGAAAATCAGGAGGTCTTGTATGGTGCTTGACTTGGAATGAAAATTCCATTCTGTCAAGCTTCTGGGTGATATCTTTGGTTTGTACTCCCCAAAACAGCGATGTTTTTCCTGAATGCTCTGGATCTTTAATAAAGTCAGACATTTGCTCCTCCATTTGCTCTGTTTCTTTCTCCACCTTTTCTTCACAGATGTATTTGAAAATTTCTGCATTAAGCTTTTCATCTGTCATCTGTGAAATACATGTTTTAAAATTGTTAACCTGAGGATGAAAAGAAATGTCAGATTTTAGGTCTTCATCCTCTGATCTGATTGAAATGATTGGCTCAGGTAGATCTTTTTCAAACATTTGTGCAATGGAATCTCCAAGATCTTCATTTTGAGGATACAGAATTCCATCCTCAATTTTTGATGCAGTTGGTACAAACAGCTCAGCTTCATCCTCGTCAGAATCTGAATAATAGAAATCAAATCGAGACTTTGCCGGTTCGGGTTCCTGAACTGATACTTCTGGTTCTTGATTCTCCTCAGCCTCCTCTTTTATTAAGGTGTCATTGTGGATTTCTGGTACTCGAAGGCTTCATCAGTGTCATCTGAAACTGGTTCTTGAGGTATATAGCTCTGGTTTTCTATTAATTGTCTGATCTGATCTGTCATTTTCTGTATGGATTCTGAGTTACTCTGAATTTGTGCATCAAATCGAGCTTCTTGTTCTTTGAACATGTGAATCAATTGATCTTCCTCGGATGGTTCTGGTTCTTGATAAGAATCGAAGGAAGATGGTGGATAAGATGGAAAATGTGATGATTCTTCGTACCTTGGTTGATTCCAAAAATTCTGCCACTCTGAAAGGTAAATACATTGATCGCTCGGGTGGTTACCATCACAAATTACACATCTTCCCATTTCGTTCTGTTGAGCAAATGTAGTATTGCTTGATTCTGGCATCCAGTGATAATTGTTGGGCTGATCAACAGGCCTCAGAAAACTGGACTGTTGCTCCCAGATTTGGGGTGTATCTTCTTGTAAAGCTTGTAATCTTTCAATCTCCCAGTAGTGTTCCATTTTTAATCACCTGAAAACAAAGAAATAAAAATTACAAAATAAAAGAAAGAAAATTAGATATAAGTAAATTAGATAGTTTCAAAATTAACAACTCAAGAAAATTCGATCCCCGGCAACGGCGCCAAAAACTTGACCGGCGTAAACACACACGTATAACGCAAGCGCACGTATCGTTCAAGTAGTATAAAAATATCGATCCCACGAGGACTTAATTCCTACTGTTGTTATTAATTGTTGAATCTATTTATTTACAAATATCTAATTAAATGGAGATGAGAGAGATTGTTTGATTGATTGGTTGATTGTGGCGTTGCTAAATGAATAAATAAAAAGACAAAAGAAAATACTAAGGAAAAATACAAAAGATCTAAAGATCTAGGGTTGTGAATCATTCTAATATCATTTAAAAAATGAAGTAGTTAAACCATAGTTGGGTAAATTATTGAATTATTAATCTGGAACACTAAATTATGTAAAAGCCTCTTCCGAATGATCATTTACAAATACCTAGTATAATCCAATTGAACCATATGTCTATGTCAATTAAATTACCTAGATTCATTAAGATTGAGTTCCAATTTTGACTACCCCCGCCCGACAGGTATATTCCTATCCTGTAAGGAAATCTATTGAAAGGGTTATCTATCCTTAAGGAAGATCGTGGGTTGTTGAGACTACGGTCTTAAACTTAAAATCCCTATGTCTAGTTCATTTTAAGTTTACCTAATCAATTTTATTAGTGATCAGTTAATATAATCATTAAGATTATGACTCAACAAATAACTCTTTAATTACCTCAACTATAATCTAACCCTTTTTTAGTACGGTGATATTAGAAATCATCACAACCCTAGATAACTAACACATAACTAGGACTAGTAAAGACATAAAATTAAAAGACATAAAATAAAAAGACATAAAATAAAAGTTGAAAAATAAAATAAAATAAAATACTAAGGTAAAAGGAATTACTTCTACTATTTACTATTTTAGATATCTCCCATTAAAATAATATATAAACTTGAGATTATAATTAACCAGCCATAAAGGCGGAACCAAAATAACCAGCCATAAAGGCGGAACCAAAATAACCAGCCATAAAGGCGGAACAAGAATTTTATTACCACCGACCAATCTGGCGGTATCTTTTTTTTAGTCAGGTTAAATAGTAAATATATTATTTTTAGGGAGATTAATCTAAATAGCAATAATAAAAGAATTACCTTTTTACCTTAGCGGTGAAAAGTTACCTACACATAGTAAATAGTAAAAATTGTAAGAAGTAAGAAAGTAAAATTACTATTACTATTACTATTAAAAAGTAATAAAAAATATTTACAAATCTTAAACTAAATATTTTAGAGAGAGAAGCTCTCAATTTAGAACTAAAAAAGAGAGAGAAAGGTGTCATGAAAACTGAAAATTCGATCTCTATTTATAGGCTCGGATAAGGCTCCGGCGTCGCGACGCCCAAATTGCACTAGCGTCGCGACGCTGGGTACAGTAGGACACGTGTCACGCGCTGGTTGGCTGGCTCAGGATCTTATCCGATGACGTGGTACTGTTCATGACGTCATTGCTTGCGTCACGATGACGTGTCAACTGTTCATGACGTCATTGCTTGCGTCACTTTGATGATGTGGAAGGCGACGTGGCGACACGTGGGGCGGCGGCCGTCAGACGAATGAGAGGTTGACACGTGTCGCGCTGTGATTGGCTGATGCTGACGTGGCATGTTGACTCAGTTGACTTGCTGACGTGGCTGCTGATGTGGACGATGATGTGGCGACACGTAGGATGACACGTGGGGCGGTGGCCGTCCAAGCAATAAGATTTCGACACGTGGCACGGCGCATTTTAGCATCTCCGTTGTGATGGTGACACGTGGCACGGCGCACGTTAGCAAAGTCAAACTTTCTCAGATTCTGATTTGTGGACCCGGCGCATGTAGCAGATTCGGCGCACACTGGGCGTCGCGACGCTGAAGGTCTGGGCGGCGCGATGAGCTGAAATGACGATTTTGCCCTTTTTGACCAATTTTGTCCATTTTGCCCCAAAACAGCTCCAGAATGTCCTGAAACTTTATTTATCTGCAAAATAACACAAAATACATCAAAACGTTCATAAATCTCGAGAAACAATACAAAATATTAGGTCAAATGAGTGGGAAATAGTGATATAAATACCACTCATCAATGACTAAATAAAGGGCGATCAGTTCATGGGTCGGGTACCGGGTCTCGGCGTCCAGTAGAGCCTTGCTGACGTAGTACACCGGTCTCTGGACTTTTCCGTCTTCCTGTACTAATACCAAACTTACTGCCCGTTCTGAAGCTGCCAAATATAAGTATAGGGTTTCTCCAGGGAGTGGCTTTGTCAACAGTGGGGGTTACGTCAGGTACTGTTTGAGCTGTATGAAGGCCTCCTCGCACTCTGGCGTCCACTCGACTTCCCTTCTTGCTTTCTTGACCACTTTGAAGAAAGGGTGGCACTTGTCAGTCGCCCAGGAAATGAACCGGTTGAGCGCGGCCACTCTGCCGGTCAGGCTCTGCACCTCTTTTACTGTCTTGGGGGATCTCAAGTCAAGCACGACCTGGATCTTCTGCGGATTTGCTTCGATGCCCCGATAGTTTACCATGTAACCCAAAAAATTTCCCGAGGATACCCCGAAGGTGCACTTTTCAGGGTTGAGCTTCAACTCATGCTTCCTTAGTAGCTCGAAAGTTTTCCTCAGATCGGCCACATGATATCCCGGTTCCCTTGACATTGTTATCATATCGTCCACATATACCAGCATGGATACACCGATGAGTGGTTTGAATACCTTGTTTACCAACCTCTGAAAGGTTGCCCCTGCGTTTTTTAGCCCGAAGGGCATTACCTTGTAGCAGTAGAGCCCTTGGTTGGTAATGAAAGTGGTCTTTTCCTCGTCCGCATGGTGCATTTTGACTTGGTTATACCCGGAGAAAGCGTCCATAAAGCTCAACAGTCCTTGGCAAGCCGTGGCGTCCACTAGCTGGTCTATGTTTGGCAAGGGAAAGCTATCTTTTGGGCATGCTTTGTTGAGGTCGGTGAAATCAACGCACATTCTCCACTTCCCGTTGGGCTTCTTTACCATCACCACGTTCGATACCCACTCCGGGTACTTTACTTCCCTGATGAAACCAGCCTCCAGTAACTTCTCGACTTCGGCGGCTATCGCTTCGTTCCGTTCTTGGTTGAAATTTCTCATTTTCTACTTGACCGGCTTGTGCGATGGGTCTACCGCCAGACGATGGCTGATGAACTTTGGATCAATTCCGGGCATGTCGCCGTGTCCCCAAGCAAAGACGTCCAAATACGCTTTTAAACATTCAAGCAGGCTCCGCCTGAGGGTCTCGTCCAGATCTCCCCCGACCCTTATACTTTTTCCCGGTCCGAAGAGCTCTATTGCTTCTAGCTCCCCCACTGCAGCAAGTCGGGCAGTCTTATTTGGCCTGCGGCCGAGATTTTGGTCTGCTTCCTCCCCGTCTTTGTTCCTTTGTCGCTTTCTAGAATCTTTCTCGATGCAAAGGACTTCTCGTGTGAGAGTTGCAAAACAGCTGCGAGCCACCTTCTGACTTCCACAGACAATCTTGATCCCCTCCCGGGTGGGAAATTTAAGCTTCAAGTAGTAGCAGGACATTGCTGCCTTTCTGTTCATCATGAAGGGCCGACCAACGATGGCCTGGTAGCTGCTCATGCAATCCACCACAATGAAGTTTACCATGATCGTCTGAACCCGGGGAGACGTCCCAATCGTCACTGCTAGCTGTATTCTTCCTAACGGGACGACCGTCGATCCTCCGAAGCCGTAGAGGGGGGTGCTATCGTCGGTCAGAACTGCGCACTCTACTCCAAGGCCGTCCAATGCCTCTTTGGAGATTATATCCACCACGCTCCCTGGGTCTACCAGGATCCTGTCGACCTCCGAGCCGCCGATTGTAGCTTTAATAATAAGGGCATCGTCGTGAGGGAAACTTACCCCTCGGGCATCCTCGTCCGTGAATATTATCGGCACCGACCGCCCATTCTGCAGTCCCGGAGCCCGCTCAGTCTCCAGCACCTCCAACCCCCGAGCCCTGCCATAATTTTTTCTTGACCGGTTAGAGTTTCCGGCCAGTGTGTTTCCTCCCGCGATCACGTTTACCAACCGGCCACGTGCCCTTTGTCTGGCTGTCATGACCTCGTGATCGATATAACCGTTCAGGTACCCATTCCGTGCCAGGTCTTCCATCTGTTCCTGAAAATCCTTACACCCGTCCGTCCCGTGCCCCTTCAAGTTATGGTGCACGCAATAGGCTTTTTTATTTCTTTTGTCCGGGGGAATCTTCGATGGTCAGGTTCCACCAGAAGGCCTTTTCCCTGGATTTCCATGACAATCTACCTTAACGGTTTCTTCAGTGGGATGTATGTGTCCTGCCCAACTATATGGTTTACTTGGGCTGGGGCATCCTTCTCCTGGACATTCCGTGGTACCGGCCTGAATTCCTTGTACTTGTGGGGCGGTCTGTTGGACTCATTTTCTACCCGACGAGGGGCCTCTGTCCTCATTGCCCTCTCCCTGACTGTGTTCCCCCTCCGAGATATCTTCTCCTCGCTCTCCAGCAGAACGAATTTTCGGGCCACCTCCAGGGCTGTCGCGTAGTCCGGAGTATTTTGGATTCTCAGGTGGGTTCATATTCTGCCGACCTTTAGGGCTCCTTTCAGGCTTTCTAGGGCTTTGAGGGACTCGTACCCTCCGACCTCGAGTACCATGTTATGATATCTTTCGATGAAGGCTTTTAGAGACTTGTCGTCTCCCCGCTTCATAAGTCTCAATTCTCTGACCGCCCTCTTAGGGGCACAGGCCCCCTTGAAATGCCGTATGAACGACTTCCTGAGCTGTGTGAAGCTGTTGATGCTCCCGGGAGCCAGACTTCTATACCAGATAAGGGCAGGTCCGCTCAGGGTTAGAGGGAATACCATGCAGACGGCATCTCCTGTTACTCCCTGAACCTCCATCAGTAGCACAAAACTCTCGATGTGAGTTTTTGGGTCGGCATGGCCTTTGTAAGGTGTTATTGTTGGCATGCTGAACCACTTCGGGAATTTTGTCGATCTTATTTCTTCTGTGAGGGGGGATTCTTCTCCGCCGTCCCTGACGTCTCCTGTATCTGTTTTGAGGCTTACCCCCCATTTGGCCACTTCCTCCCGTAGCCAAGATCTCACGCTGTCGTCCCTGTAGCCATGCCGCCTCTTACAGATTTCCTTCTGCTTATCCTCCTGGTGGCGGCGCTCCCCGTGACTAGAGGCTCCCCGTTTTGTTTCGCCGCACTCTTTGCCTCCTCTTCTGGCATTATAGAGGCCACCATCGGAAGAATCCGACGACCGTCTTGTATCCTCGTCTTCCCACGCGTCCGCCGTTTGGTCATCTTCTTGCACCACTATAGATTTTACTCCGTATGGGCCTTTCCTCGGAGGCCCGTCATCTTCACTCATGTCGACCACCTTTTTCCCTGCCGCTATTTCTCCCCTCCGCCGGCCGGTCCCTGCTTCAAACTTCCCGTTATTCATCTCCTCCATCCTTTCCAGCCGGTCCATCATGGATCTTAACAGAGCTTGATTTTCCTCCCTATCTATTCTCATGTTCTCTTCCATCTTTTCCATCCAATCGGTGTTTGAACTCCCTGAAGATCGGTGATTTCCGCCTTCCGCTATTGTCTTGCTACGTGAACTGCTTTTCGTTCAAGGACTCCCCACAGTCGGCGCCAACTGTTGACGGGCAGTTTCAGTCACATGGTAATTTTG
This sequence comes from Zanthoxylum bungeanum, assembly GCA_019454045.1. Classification (NCBI taxonomy): domain Eukaryota; kingdom Viridiplantae; phylum Streptophyta; class Magnoliopsida; order Sapindales; family Rutaceae; genus Zanthoxylum; species Zanthoxylum bungeanum. The sequence continues at coordinate 29,033 of SKCR01000756.1, forward strand.
GAATATCACCCCGAGACAACCTTCCTTCAACGATGAATTTGTTTTGAAATGGGGACTCCAAAGCAAATATTGACCGAAAAGTGAAAAAAAGACACCAATTGACAGGGTATATTTTACGTGGTTCAGCGGATTTTTATCTCCCCTACGTCCACGGGCCAGAATAAAAAAAACTGTCTTTATTTACTGCTCTCACTTACAAATTTCTTTTTTTTCTTTTACAAAGTCTCTCTTCTCCTTTTTTTTGTGTCCCCTTACATTAGTTTTCCCCCTTTTCATTACATTTGAACCCTCATATTCCTCAACTGCCCGGTCGCTTTTGCCCATCCCTTTTCATCATGCAGTCCTAACTTCTTCTTTCTGTCTCTTCTGGATGTTGATTTTATTCCCTCTTTAACCCATAACAGTAGGTATCCTCTGCCTGCAATAATAGAAGTGGTTTGTCCTTTTCTCCGTGGAAATTTGATGCTCTGGGCCACGCCTTGTCATATGGTCGGTCTCGCAGTATGGTCAGTCTTACAATGGTTCTTCAGGGCCAGGAGTGTCTGTTCTCGATCAGATTGCACTTGTTCGGACGAGCCCAAGTGGTCGTCCATTCTTGTTAAGTGATCGGCCAGGCGGGCTAAAGTGGTCGGCTACTCAATGTCAAGTGCTCGGTAACTTCGGTCTAAAGACGATCTCCCCCTTTTGTCCTTGTCCTGTTACTCGGTCCTTATTGGTACTAAATATACCGCCAACAGTTTGTTAATACTAGCAGCCGCATCGGTGGAGCCCCAAAATTGGCTTGGTGGGGATTGAGAACGAGAAAGGCGGAGGATTATCAGAGATGGGGTGTACGTGAAGTGGGCGTAGGGGGTTTTATAGACGGCGTTGAGAAACGGGATCGGGAAATTCTCGACGGATCTAGAGGCATCGAGAGAGCGGGAGAGGGTGATGGATTTGGAGATATGGTGAAGGGTTTTGCATGTTAGAGATAAGTTGGCGAGCTCCGATGGGGTTAACCATGGGAGAATTAAGTGAGCCCATTGAAGAATGAATTGATTCTGTCATCATCTTCTTCGCTATCTGCTTTTTGTTTTTGGCCACTATTTCTCAGCTCCATCACGTTAGCAGATTTCATAAATGAAGCTCTGTAATTTCATTTTTTGTTGAAAATAATTACAAGTTAAAAATTTTAATTTTTATAATATTTAATTAATAACAGAAATCATACTAAATAATTATAATTTTTTTTTTGTTATTAACTAAATACTTAAAAATTATGTTTCAATCAAAATATAATTTTATCATTCCATCACAGTTCAAACCACAAAGATCAAACAAAATCTATTTGAAGCGAAAATAATATCAAATCACACTAAATATTGTCATCATGATACTTGTCATTGTAATTTTACAAATACAAACTTTAATATTTATTAAGTCATTTTTATCTGATTTTGAAATAATATTTATTATTTTAGACAGATTTTTGGTATTCAAATCAATTAATATTAATTAGATAAATAACCACTTAAATTAATGGAAAATATTCAATGATATGGATTAATACTTATATTTTCAAAATTATATGGAGTAAATTGTTGTTATGATAATCTGTATGTGGTTGAATGTAATTTTTCCTTATGTGGACGGGAAATACGACATCAAATTATGTTCAATACAGTATCGTGATATTAAATATGTGAATGGAGAATATAAACATTCATATGTCTGAGTCTAAGTTTTATCGCATCAGATATGGATCACTTTGTCAAGATATATATCATAAAGCTTTATGTAATATGAAATGAAATTATTTATTTAAATGAAAGATGTATTATTCATTTATCAAATTGTTGATTTAAATCGCACATTATAAATTGTCTTGTATACCCTAAATTATTTATATATATTCAGGCTTGGTGTATCAGCGTCATACATATAGGATTTAAGTTTGAAAAATAATAATCTAAAATAGTTTATATAGACCAAACAAAAAGGGTACTTTATTTATGGATAATCTATAGTTGCGTTCCATTATACAAATATATGACGACCTTTATCCAGGATCGTTCATGCGGTGACATGAGAATAAAGACACCTTATATAATATGATCATATAAGACTGAATGTAGACATAAATGAATTTCTTATAATATCTATTAAATAAAGAAATTCATTTCAGTCTACTAGATAATCATACATAGATTGTATGAATCTTGAGTATACTACGAACTTCTACATGACAAGTTATGTTATTTGATTTACAAAGATGAGGTTGGTGAAGATATCTCAACCAATAGCTACATATTTTAAGGGTATATGTTGGTGTATGGCTGGAGACGTTTTACATATATATGGAGTCTATTTCTTTTTGCGAGAAGTAGAGGAGTATATTTCTTAAGGGTTAATTCGGTACTTGAATGGTTAGAGTGCTCAAGTCTCTCTATTACGAATGAAAAGATTAATTTTTATAATAATTATGAATAAATCGTTCATTTAAGAATTAATAGTATTTAAGGTATAAAAATAATTAGAATGGTATAACAGATATTACAACCCGACTCTAATTATTAGATATTTTTAAAGGGTCAATATATATGTAATGACTATATCGATGAATACCGACATAGTTCAGCTTGTATAAAATATTTACAGCGACGAGAGTGCAATTTTAGGTTTTTAGTGAAATAATCTTAAGTTAGTAATTCATATCATTTAATTAAATGGTTGTAATTAATTTACCAGGATGATTAGAGTTCAGAACTGTATGTCTATTCGGTCCCTGTACTAACTCGATATATTGTGATAAATTATATATAATTGGATAGTTCAATTATAACTGTATTTATCTTAATTTAAAAAATTGATCAAAATTTTCCATCTCGAATTGAGAGTCCTGGTTGTGATATCAATATTTAAATCTCATTCATTATATGTGATTAAAATGAATATAATAGTCATAATTATTTAAGTTAATTTCAAATAAGTTTATTATAAACTACATTATTGCAATACCATTAATATCATATGAGGAAGCTCGAATGCAAAGCATTTTGCATTAACATTTTTAAAATTTCATTCATTTTCCACATTTCTACGGAAGTAAGTTCACAACTTGTCAATGGGCTCGTAGCACAGTCTATCGGTAACTCATATCCCTTTATATGTTGAATGGTATGAAATTGAGTTCTAGCAGTAGTAATGGAGGATCAATTATCTTAATTTATCCCATTTAATGTGTATCCGGGGTAGATTTTTTCCCCAATATATATAGATTTTTACGAGGTTCGAATATCTCATCCTATATTTATAGGTCAAATCCCAAATCAAAAAGGCTAAATAAAAGGATATTCCTTAGAATAAGAAAATATATCTTATTTAAGAGAAATTCTACTTCCATAATATAAATTGCTTAAAAATTTATAAGGTGATTTTTACAAGGATTATATTAATAACTTAAGTAGGAAATAAATACATTAACAAATATTGAGAAATAATAAAAATCTAATAGTAAAATTATAACAAAATATAAGGATTATATGTAGGAAATTTCTAAGAATGTGTTTGCGTAATTTTTATGCGTGAAGAAAGAAGAGCGTGTAAGGTTCAAACCTCTTGAGACAAAGTCTCAGCAAGGAGTGTTTAAATAAGTGAATAAGCCTCCAAGGGGCGCAAACACATAAGTTACAGTCCTAAGATTACAATCTAAGAGATAAAAATTAAAAATATATTCATTTGAGTCTTCATTTGATTGGAGTGTTTTTCTCTTGGTATAAGCGAGCATTTATAGTGAAGCTTGTTAACCGTTTTGGGCAGTTCCAATATCTCCCTGCAGTTGTTAGATCGTGCCTGTAACTGCTAAGCTGCGTGTCTCAACTGCTTGTTTGTGGAGGAGAAAACCGTCCAACTGCTGTGATCGTGTAAGCAATCACATCATGCGTCTTCGTCCTGACCGCTAGTTCGGTCGTCCCACGCCTTTTGTCGCTCTTCGCTCCATCGCTCATCTTCCCTTCGTTCTTCCTTTCGTCCCAGGGCGATTTCGTCCTATGGTGGATATTTTCGTCTGTCAACAATTGTCCCCCAAATTTACCTCGATTGAGTTGGAGGAGAAGATCGAGGTGAATTTTTCATTCTTCCATCCCAGTTATTTCTTTCCTCGTTTCAGGGAAGACCACAATGCCAATCGAGGGCTGGTTTGAGGGACATTCCTTTTTGCCCTCAACTAGCCTGTTACCTGGCTAAACGACCAGCCCATTACTCGGCCCGTTCCCCAGTCCAGAGAACCTGCGACCCCAGGTAAGCAGCATGCTCCGTATATAGAAGCTCAGGCCAGATATTTTCAATGAGCGTAGCCCATCTCCAACCCGGGGAAGCAGTACCTTCCACACCGAGGACCCCTGACAGTTGTCACTAACGGACGCAATCCATCCATAACCTTACATTTCATTTCACACCTTACGCCGTGTGGATGGCCATTAGCGAGTCTTCTTATATTCCATTTCACACCTTACTACAGAGAAGCTTTCACTTCCGGTGGCCTATGTCTCATGCAGATCTTCTCCTTTTTCCAACTTTGTTCTGCCTCTCCCGATCTCTTCTGATCTCGCCAATGGTCGTCGTTTAGACTTGGCCTCTTTCTTTCTTACCGCTACATATCGGGGACTGGCCGTCCTCCAAAAGCAACTACGCTCGGGGTCATCACCCATTGCTCCTGGTCCCTTGTGGGTCGCCCAGCTTTAGTTGAGGCTTATTTTCCTATTTTCGGCACAATTGACTCGACCCACCCTTACTCGTGTGCCGGTCTTCTTTTCGCCCAACTTCGGCTCTCTTTCTTCCTTCCTCGGGCCACTTTTGATTATTTTTATACTCTTCATCGGGTTCCTTCTTTTTTTTACCTTTTATTGTGTCAGACAGTCCCTCATTCGTCCATGACCTTCCCCTTTCGGAAGAGGATGAATCAGACCTTCGCATATGGCGCAAGTTTTTATACAGTCGCGACCTGATTCATGACATACTGACTGAGGCCAATGGCAAGGCCGGAATGAAGGTGTATTCGCCCAACTTCATCGCCCGTCAATTTGGCCTCGTTTAAGGGTGGCCTCTTGCTTTTTTTTCTTCGTATTCTGCGTCGTCAGACCGTTTTAAGGTCTTCTCTGTTTCTAAAATCGAGGACTCCTTGGAGGAGATTCGCTCTTTACTAACTTCTTTTGTTATAGCTGTTGGAGTTTCTAAAACATGTCCCAAGATCAAAAGAGCATATATATACGAATGAATAAAGATGAAGAGTGGCGGAAACACACTTACATCGATCGATTTGTGGATCTTTGAAGCAACAAAAACTCCATTTATGTTGTGATGAATTCGGTCAAGGTGGAAGGTGGAGCTCCAATCTTTGTTTGATCCTTCCAAGCTCTTGAATGAGTTTCCCTTAACACCTATGTATGATCCCTTAATGGTGCTAGCAAAGTATGTGATTTAATGTTCCAAACATACACATAATGTTCAAGAATTTTACAACAAAATGAAGAAGATGGAGAGCTGTGAATAGTGCTTATTCACGCCAAAATGAAGATAGAAGGAAGTTAATGATTTTTGACTTTCAAAAAACTTTTATATTTGTTTCAAAAACAAATATAAAATCATATACCAAAGTTGGTAAAAAGTTAAAGTCAAATCTCTACACATGTCTTTGACTTGGAGTGTCCAACACTCTTCCAACTTCTCACCTAAACCCATCACCAAAAAGCAAAAGCTTTGACTAGTGATGTGATGTTTGATTTGACATGTGGGCCCCACTTGATTCCGAATACGAGTGGGCCCGCAAATATTCCCGGGCTCGGGTTTGATAATTCTGAATTAACGAACTTCCGTCGCTACGTTATTTAAATCGAATTTAATTAAATAATTTATGCCTAGTAAAATTACCATTCACGTCGCTAACGAATTAATTCTAAATTAACTCGTTTGCCCGAATTAAAATCTAATTTTAATTCCGAGTCGAAATCAAATTTCGTTTAATATATCGAATATATTATTTTAATGATTAATTCCAAATTAATCTTTCTCCCTCTTCAAATAGTGTTTTATCAAAGATAAAGTATCTCCATAATTAATCATAGATTAATTAAGTTCGAATCATACGTCATCGGTGAATCTTCGGGAAGCGACCCAAGAGATCTCTGGATATGTTGGCAGTAAATATGATCGTCGGACAATCCGAACACGTACGTACCAAGTACTACGTTTTTACCGATTTACAAGACAAGGTTAGCTTCTAGCAAAACGCCATGCCTACCCAATTCTCCAGAAATATTCTTACTGGAATATAAGATCTTTAACAGGCGTAGTGTACCGTAGTATAGTGTATAGCGATCCACTATCGGATGATCACATGTAAGGCCTGAGGCTGGAGATGTGTCTGCCCCGTACGAAATATATATCGGATATCAAGCAACTAGTCTCTTTGAATCGGATAATCATGACCTTGTCATATTATCTTGATGGTTGCAACCATTATATAGTACTAGTTCTGTATCCCTGCGCGATCATCATCTCCATATGTCTGAAATGATACTTCTGTCTTGACATCACACCCAATACACTACGATTCTCGATAAACCCAGAAGAGGTGTACACAGAACCTGTTAAAGCCCTGGACGACCAAAACTAAGGTCTACCGATTGTCGTAAATACTAGCGATGCAAGTCTTAGGTTAAGACCATATACACCTACCCTGAAACGGACTCCCATAGACACACACAAACATACTACCAATGGGATTCCGCGGGGTCTATCCAGAGCGAAGCTGTTTTCCGTACCATTGGTAAAACACAACCTCCTACCACACTTGCATAAGTATCCTATACTTAAATATATGAGAACTATGCCGTTGTGCCCTCACAACGCGTACAAGTGCAATACTAGTCTATTCCGCATGATCGATGTCCAATCTCGATAATACTAAGACTAGGGATTTTTTAATGATTAAACCTTTATGGATTGATACTGTCCCATATCACCTCAATCCGGAACTAATCATATGGACTTTTACCATTTATATATCAAAGTAAATAAATTACAAAACGGTAAAAGGCAATTTCATTACTACATAGTTAATTTTGTACAATAATATAATATCATTTACAAAATAGTGACGTATGGGTCATAACTGTCCAACAATCACTCACTTTGCCTATAGCCAGTCACTCAAGCATCTAATACCTGAACTATGTACATGTCGCTCAAACTTTTCCCGAGGAATGGCTTTCGTCAACGGATCTGCAATGTTGTCCTCTGATGCGATCTTCTCGATCTTCACATCACCACGATGTATGATCTCACGAATTAGATGGAATCGTCGAAGAACATGCTTGGATCGTTGATGAGATCGTGGTTCCGTAGCCTTCGCTATAGCCCCGGTATTGTCACAATACAATGGAACGGGCTCAGCTGCTAACGGAACTACTCCTAATCCAATTAGGAATTTTCAGATCCAAACTGCTTCCTTTGCTGCTTCAGCTGCAGCAATGTACTCCGCTTCTGTTGTTGAATCGGCAACAATATCTTGCTTGGAAGATTTCCAGCTCACTGCTCTGTTATTCAAACAAAATATGTACCCTGATTGCTACTTAGAGTCGTCTTTTTCGGTTTTGAAACTTGCTTTGGTATACCTAGATACCTCAAGTTCTCCATCTCCATAGATTAGAAAAACATCCTTAGTTCTTTTAAGATACTTAAGGATACTCTTAACCGCCATCCAGTGATCTTTACCTGGATGGGTCTGATAGCGACTGCACATGCTCAAAGCATAGGACACATCATATCGTGTACATATCATGGCATACATGATCGATCCGACTGCCGAGCCGAACGGCGTCCGACTGATGTTGTCCCTCTCATCTTGAGTTTTAGGACATATGTCCCTAGATAGATAGACACCATGTGATATTGGCAGCAGTCCCCTCTTGGACTAATCCATATTGAATCTCTTCAACACTTTATCAATATATGTACTCTGGGAGAGTCCAAGTAGCTTTCTAGATCTATCCCGGTAGATCTTTATTCCCAGAATAAAAGGTGCTTCTCCCAGATCTTTCATGGAGAATTTCAATGAAAGCCAAGCTTTCACCGACATTAACATGGGAATGTCATTGCCGATAAGCAATACATCATCAACATAAAGGACAATAAAAGTCAGTGCACTCCCACTAACATTCTTGTATACACAAGGATCATCTTCATTTTGAATGAAATCATATTCTTTTATGATCTCATCAAAAGGTTGGTTCTATGACCGCGATGCTTGCTTTAGTCCATAAATGGACCGATTTAATTTACAAACCATGTTTGCAATTCTAGGTGTGATAAAACCGTCAGACTGTTGCATATAAACATCCTCCACAAAGTTTCTGTTAAGGAAAGCAGTTTTAACGTCCATCTGCCATATTTCGTAATCGTAATATGTAATTATCGCAAGCATTATCCGAATGGATTTAATCATGGCAATGGGTGAGAAAGTTTCGTCATAATCAATTCCAAGTTGTTGACGATACCCCTTCGCTACAAACCTAGATTTGTACGTTGACCGGCGTAATCACATACGTATAACGCAAGCGCACGTATCGCTCAAGTAGTATAAAAATATCGATCTCCCGAGGACTTAATTCCTACTGTGGATTTTGCTTAAATAAGAAAAGAAAATAAAGAAAATACAAAAGACTCAAAAGAAAATACAAAAGAAAATACTAAGGAAAGCAAAAGACTAGACTCAAAAGATCTAGGGTCGTGACTCCACACAATACTGTTGAAAAGATGAATTGATTCCTCCACTTATGCATATAAATTAGTCTGCTAACCTGGAACACGAACTTATGCAAAAGCCTCTTTCGATGGTCAGACGTAAATACCCAGTTTAACCCAATTGAACATATTTCTATGTCAACCACATTACCCTGGATTCATTAAGACCAAGTTCCAATTATGGCTACCCACGCCCGACAGGTATATTTCTATCCTGTAAGGAAATCTATTAAAGGGTTATCTATCCTCAAGGAAGATCGTGAGTTATTAAGTCTAAGGCTGAAACTAAAATCACTATGTCTAGTTCATTTTAGATTTACCCCATCAATCCTATTGGTGATACGACAACAGAACGCATTAAGCTTAAGACTTAATAAATAACCTAAAGAACTACCCATAAGAAGAAAATCATTTATTAAGTGTGTGTATTGTGTGTTATCACTTCCCTAGAATAAAAATAAAATACTGGGGGTTAGGGGATCCACTTTTACCATTTATAATTAGATATCTCCCTTAGTATAATATAAAATTTAACCGGTGATTAGCCCAACCAACCATATAGGTGGTATTCCTTATTAAGTCAGATTTAAATGAAGTCCAACCTGCCATTAAGGCGATAATACTATTTAAACATAAACCAGCAATATAGGCGGTAATTATCTGTCACCTAAAAACCAGCCATATAGGCGGTGCCACTTTACGCTAAATAAATAAAACCAGCCATTAAGGCGGTAATTCCTTTTAATGTGAATAATAAATTTTATATTATAAATAAGGGAGATTAATCTAAATTAAAATTATAAAAGCTTCACCCTTCCCCCAGCGAAAATTAACTACTAAACATTAAGAAAGGAGTAGATGAAGAGAACTACTGCTATTACTGAAAATAAAAATACATAAATTAAATACTTAAAATAAATATAAACTAGATACAATCCTTAAATTCCTTACAAAAACTTAAGGAAAGCATGAGAATTACAAATGAAATTGCTTGGTATTTATAGAAAAACCTAAAGGCTCCCACCAATCTCTCCACCAATTGCTCCACAAATTGCTCCACCAAACATGCCACAAGACATGACATCAAACATGGCACCAAACATGGCACCAAACATGGCATCAAACATGGCACCAAACATGCAAGCATGTTTGGTGGAAGTTTGACAATTTTTATTTTTTTATTTTATTAATTTTATTTTATATTTTGTAAATGACTATAGTAGATACACAAAATATACTGTATTGTTCATCGATTTCGGCCTTCCAAAATTCATAATTAGAACATATTTTGACTTTCAAAGTTGTATATCTTCGAGTCTTCTTTAATCTGAAACTTGAATCAGCTCAATCGGACATCGGACGAAAAAGTTATGGCCAAAATACGAAAGTTGCGCAAAATTGAAAATTTTGACTGCACTTCGTGAAGCGTATAGTAAAATTTCGTTTTTAATCAATTTTCCTCCGGATTTCATCGTTTTAACCCGGAGTTGATTCCATTAAGTCCAAATATTATTTTTATCTGCAAAAATAAACAAAAACACATCAAAACATTCACAAAACTCGAGAAACTAATTGAAATATTAGATCAGATGAGTGGGAAAAAGTGATATATTTACCACTCATCATACGTTTGCACGTTGCCATCCATGTCGGTCTTCTTCTTGAAGACCCATTTGCATCCAATAGGCTTTACGCCTTCTGATGCATCAACCAGTGTCCAAACTTGGTTGGTGTACATGGAATCCATTTCGGCCTTCATGGCTATTTGCCATAAAGCGGAATCGATATCTTATATCGCTTCCTCATACGTAGCTGGTTCAATATCCTCAATAAGATTAATATCTACATGAGGTGATATCAGGAATCCATACCTCTCAGGTATTATCCTGACTCTCTTCGACTTACACGGTCCTTGTGTATTTGAAGATTGTGGTACAGTCTCATCCCGGATGTAATGTTCATGTTCCGTTGATGATTCACTGCTAGGAATAGTATTACTGCGATTTTCATCGAGTTCTACTTTCCTCCCACTAAACACTGCATTTAGGAATTCCTTCTCAAGGAAAATCGTATGTAGAGCAACAAATACTTTGTACTCTTGTGGGTGATAGAAGTAATATCCTTTGCATCCCCAAATCTTCAGTAATGAGAAACCTGGTTTCTTTCCTGTCCATATCTCATACGGAGTCTGTTCAACAGACTTTGACGAAACCTTATTCAAAATAATAACTGCACTGTTTAATGCATATCCCCAGAAGGAAATAGGTAGCTCAGTACGACTCATCATCGACTTTACCATGTCCAACAAAGTACGGTTTCTCCGTTCGGACACACCGTTTAATTGCGGTGTTCCAGGATGAGTCCACTGTGAAAGAATACCATATTCTTTCAGGTAATCCTGAAACTCATTACTCAAGTATTTGCCACCACAGTTCGACTGTAATGTCTTAATACTCTTTCCTGTTTGTTTTTCAACTTCGTGTCGAAACTCTTTGAATTTCTCAAAAGTTTCTGACTTGTGTCTCATTAGATACACATAACCGTAATGTGATGCATCATCCGTAAAGGTTACGAAGTAATGATATCCACCTCTAGCCTGGCTAGACATGGGCCCACATACGTCACTATGAACGAGGGCTAATAGTTCAGTGGCGCGTTCACCTTTACCGCTAAAAGGTGATTTAGGCATTTTACCTAATAAGCAAGATTTGCAGACGTCATATGAATTTGGATCAAATCCGTCCAAGTACCCACTCTTTGAAAGTGTGGATATACGAGTCTTGTTTATATGTCCCAGACGACAGTGCCACATATAAGTTTCATCCTTTGGATCACTCTTTTTAAGCCTTTTGTTTGTTACTTTATATGTTGGAGATTCATTTATATTCAAAATATAAAGACCATTATTTGCAACAGCAATGCATATTTCTGCATCGTCTTTATATAAATAACACCCAGTGTTTCTAAATACAAAAGTGTACCCACATTGGGTTAACAAAGATACAGATATAATATTCCTAGTCAAACTAGGTACATAATAACAGTAATTAAGTTTAAGTACATGCCCCGAGAGCAATTCTAAAACAAAAGTGCCCACGGCCAAAACAGCAACAGGAGTTCCGTTTCCAACACGTAGATCAATCTCTCCTGAAGCCAGTCTCCTGCTATTCTGCAGATCCTGCACATTAGTATATATATGAGTACCACAACCAGAATCAAAAATCCAATTTTTAAAACTAAAAGTAGTCATGTTTATTTCAATAACAAACATACCAGAGGCCGGTGCCTTGCTCGCCTTTATCTCCTTCCTGAGCGCCTTGTTCATGCGACAGTCACGCTTCCAGTGACCTCTCTTGTCGCATTGTAGGCAAAAATCTTGAGACTTGTCCTTTGGCTTCCCAGAAGCCTTCGACGACTTGGTCTTGCCCTTGTTTCTATGCTTCTTCTTTCTCACACCTCTAGTTGCCTTGGGCCCAGCCCCCGGCATCTGAGATGTCGATGCAAAGTACGCCTCGCTCTTATTGCTTTTTAGAAGCTCTTTCTCTACCTTCTTGAGAGTTGATAATAGCTCTCCAAGAGTATCATCAGTATCCATCAGTTTGTAGTTGATGATAATCTGTCTCCAGGAATCGGGGAGCGATTGTAGGAGCATGTCCACAGTAAGCTCAGCCTCCAAGACTATCCGCAATTTGGCCAAATCATCAATGTGAGCTATCATCTGAGTCCTGTGGGCCTCAACAGAAGTGCCATCTGACATGCGAGAGCGAAAGAGCTTCTTCACTAACTCATATCTCTCCATCCGTTTATTAGTACGGTGAAGATCCTTCAATCTAGCCATCATATTATAAGGATCCAAGTCCCTATTCTGGCGACGAAAGTGATGAGTCATGGAAACAAGCATGATAGACTGAGCTGTATCACAATCATCGCTGTGAGTCTTCCACAGCTCCAGCTCAAGTGGCTCAGTGGGCTTAGGCACGAGAGGTCTCTATATGGTATATAGCAGCCTCTCTGCTCCAAGGACTATCATCATGTTCATTTCCCAGTCGGCAAAGTTCGTGCCTTTGAATACATTTTCACCCATGATTATGTCTCGGACATTTCCCTTTCCTACCATCTTAACTACGATAGTCCAACTATCTAGTTAACGATAAATGGGTACAGTCAAACTATTACAAGAAAAAATAACATTGTATTAGTCCAACTAATGTTAAAATATAGACGAAATAATTTTGAAAGTGCGTAAAGCTAAGTATCTGAATGAAATTACAAATTCAATACTAGCCTCCCACTATTTTCTTCGAGTCTCTAACCCTCTGTCGAGTACTCGGGAAATCCAGTTTCCTAGTGGGTTAGGATCCCGTTAAATAACACACAACCTTGACTTTGGCCAACAAGTTGTATGATATTTAACTAGGTAGATCTCGAAGATCAATTGGATCTTATCCAATTCCTAGATCCGGTAGGTGGACATCCAAGTCCGAAACATATATATGTATAATACATATGCCAATGTATCCAATACATTTTCCTAACCATTTCCTCTGAATCAACTAAGTCTTGGCTTTGGCACAACAAACTTAATGATTCCAGTTAAGCGGGACCTATTGACATGGAAAGTTTCGTAATCAATGTCGATGGACAAGAAGTGATCTTGACTTTGGCCAACAAATCACAACTTGGACAAGACACCGATATAGAACAAAACTCTCATGATTCAAACACATCCTCAATTGACAAAGGTCTTGACTTTGGCCAATAAACTAATGCCAATTTTGGATCTTGAGTAAGAATCACTCAACGGAAGGAAAATCGTTTAATATTGTTTGAGGGATTTTCGCGTAATTGGCAACCAATTAATTTATCTTTGTTAGGTCTCATCATCATACACCCTTAAGCATGCTTCTAAAACATCATAAAGCGCGTAAAATAAAATAATAGTGATATGTGGATGGATATATAACAACTTGTTCCTAGAACAAATCACTCATTTTCCTCTCCCCGACTAGCACTATTCTACTTCTACCCAATTACATAATACAATAATAGAAACCTCATTTACATTGAGGGGAATTAGGTGAGAAGAGAATACAAAGAGATAATAAGAGATAAGGTTGGACACGCATGTCCAATTTATAAATTCCAAATTTACAATAATTTCTAAAATTACCATTTCCCTTCTAATATCCATCTGATATACACTATTCATTTATCATATCCACATTCATTCATTCAAGGCATGTTATACAACCAATCTAATCCAATTAATTAGTCTTTAATTAGGTGGCCATCCAATGTTCAAACAACGGTTTGATTTTGTGCGAGTCCAACTCGTTTTGAGAATAAGTACTTAAAGTACGAATTCATGAATTATATCGAACTACTCGTTAAATCCAATTTAAGTCATATTCAATACTAATCCTATTATTTAATTCCAAATTAAATATTTACACTTTTAATGCGCTTTTATGACTTAGATTCCAAATCTAATCCAATCGGGTCTCAAAGCCCAACTAACATCCAATATCCGTTTAATTAAAGTCCGATGGGCTTTCAATTGATTTCATTATGCTTTGGCTTTGGTCAATGTGGGTCAAACCCAATTACCAAGCCCAATCATAAGGCCCAATTAAACATAAAAGCCCATTTATTACATTTTGAACTTAATGGAATGATTTAGGCCCAATTTGGATCCAATCCAATGGGCCTAAACCAATTTGGCCCAACCAAGTCTATTATGTCCAAATGTAATAGTTTTAAGCCCAATTCAAAATTAAGCCCAATTAATCAAATTTTAAAATTCCAAATTTTATAACTTAATTAATTAAAGTGTAATGTCATGATTAATCTTTTAAATCAATATTTCCAAAACATCAAATTAATCCATTAATCATACTTTTATCTTAAATACATGTCCAACATTATTTAATCAAAAAATCAAGTCCCCAACATGCCTCTTTACATTCGGCCAAGGTAGTGAAATTTTACCGATTTCGTTTTCAATCCGATCGAATTATAAATCGTCATTTCATGTTCGTTTAAAGTCATCCAATGATCTTACAAACAACAAAATAACAAGTCCAATGCCAATGGTAGTATTCGGCGAAGCCTATTTTTTTGGGGGGGGGGGGGAATTAATCCAATTTATTTTTCATGAAATTGATAATGTATAGCATCAAGTAACATACATTTAAGCATATTTAATCAAACAATTTCATCAAATCATGCTTCAATCAATTTTCCCCAAATTTTACCCTAATATATTTTCATGTTCTTTAAGCTCTGACACCATTGTTGGAGTTTCTAAAACATGTCCCAAGATCAAAAGAGCATATATATACATGAATGAATAAAGATGAAGAGTGGCGGAAACACACTTACATCGATCAGTTTGTGGATCTTTGAAGCAACAAAACTCCCTTTGTGTTGTGATGAATTCGGCCAAGGTGGAAGGTAGAGCTCCAAGCTTTGTTTGATCATTCCAAGCTCTTGAATGAGTTTCCCTTAACACCTATGTATGATCCCTTAATGGTGCTAGCCAAGTGTGTGATTTAATGTACCAAAACATAATCTTTAAGAATTTTGCAACAAAATGAATAAGATGGAGAGCTGTGAATATTGCTTATTCACGCCAAAATGAAGAGAGAATGAAGTGAATGATTTTTGACTTTCAAAAAACTTTTATATTTGTTTCAAAAACAAATATAAAATCATATACCAAAGTTGGTAAAAAGTTAAAGTCAAATCTCTACACATGTCTTTGACTTGGAGTGTCCAACACTCTTCCAACTTCTCACCTAAACCCATCACCAAAAAGCAAAAGCTTTGATTAGTGATGTGATGTTTGATTTGACATGTGGGCCCCACTTAATTCCGAACACGAGTGGGCCCGCAAACATTCCTGGGCTCGGGTTCGATAATTTCAAATTAACGAACTTCTGTCGCGACGTTATTTAAATCGAATTTAATTAAATAATTTATGCCTAGCAAAATTACTATTCACGTCACTAACGAATTAATTCTAAATTAACTCGTTTGCCCGAATTAAAATCTAATTTTAATTCCAAGTCGAAATCAAATTTCGTTTAATATATCGAATATATTATTTTAATGATTAATTCCAAATTAATCTTTCTCTCTCTTCAAATAGTGTTTTATCAAAGATAAAGTATCTCCATAATTAATCATAGATTAATTAAGTTCGAATCATACGTCATCGGTGAATCTTCGGGAAGCGACCCAAGAGATCTCTGGATATGTTGGCAGTAAATATGATCGTCGGACAATCCGAACACGTACGTACCAAGTACTACGTTTTTACCGATTTACAAGACAAGGTTAGCTTCTAGCAAAACGCCATGCCTACCCAATTCTCCAGAAATATTCTTACTGGAATATAAGATCTTTAACAGGCGTAGTATATCGTAGTATAGTGTATAGCGATCCAGTATCGGATGATCACATGTAAGGCCTGGGGCTGGAGATGTGTCTGCCCCGTACGAAATATATATCGGATATCAATCAACTAGTCTCTTTGAATCGGATAATCATGACCTTGTCATATTATCCCGATGGTTGCAACCATTATAGAGTACTAGTTCTGTATCTATGCGCGATCATCATCTCCATATGTCTGAAGTGATACTTCCGTCTTGACATCACACCCAATACACTACGATTCTCGATAAACCCGGAAGAGGTGTACACAGAACCTGTTAAAGCCCTGGACGACCAAAACTAAGGTCTACCGATTGTCGTAAGTACTACCGATGCAAGTCTCAGGTTAAGACCATATACACATACCCTGAAGCAGACTCCCATAGACACACATACATACTACCAATAGGATTCCGTGGGGTCTATCCAGAGCGAAGCTGTTTTCCTTACCATCGGTAAAACACAACCTCCTACCGCACTTGCATAAGTATCCTATACTTAAATATATGAGAACTATACTGTTGTGCCCTTACAACGCGCACAAGTGCAATACTAGTCTATTCCGCATTATCGATGTCCAATCTCGATAATACTACGACTAGGGATATTTAATTATTAAACCTTTATGGATTGATACTGTCTCATATCATCTCAATCCGGAACTAATCATAGGGACTTTTACCATTTATATATCAAAGTAAATAAATTACAAAACGGTAAAAGGTAATTTCATTACTACATAGTTAATTTTGTACAATAATACAATAGCATTTATAAAATAGTGACGCTATGGGTCATAACTGTCCAACAATAGCTCTTTTCACTCTTTGCACATCCGTTCATCCTTATTTTGACTATTTTTGGCCACCGGCCCGTGAATGATTTTTCTCTTTGCCTTTTGCGAGAGTATTTTCTTCTATTCTTTTGTCCCCCAAGTCTTCTGAGCCATCGGGGTTGAAGAAGGCAGTTGAGGCGTCTAAGCCCAGAAGAATAAAGCTTGCTAAAAGGAAACATCATTCTCTCAGCCGAAGCTCTAATTCGGACGTTCCGCTCGTCCGTCGCCCTAAGGTATGAGCTTGAGACCTGCTTTCTTTTGCATACATAAAGGTTTGAGGTATATTGATGTCATAACTATGTATTTTGGTGTAGGATCTTAAGATTGATCTGCCATCCGCAGTACCTGAGACGGTGCGAATTCCAGAGGTCGAAGCTCCTGTGGGCGGAGGCGAGGGATCGGGATCTGTAGGGGTGCCAATTGTTCAATTTCCTTATGATGAGGAGGACATGGCGGAAGGCCCTGTCTAGGAGCAATTTCTGGGAGAGGGAGGTGCAAACAAAGCTGACCCCCAAGGTACGGAGCCATATGCTGAGTCGGCCGTTGACCGGTGCATTCACACGCGTATAACGCAAGCGCACGTATCGTTCAAGTAGTATAAAAATATCGATCTCATGAGGACTTAATTCCTACTGCTGTTATTAATTATTGATTCTATTTATTTACAGGTATCTAATTATAGAAAAACGGAATTAATTGCTTTGGTTGGTTGAATGTGGAATTGCTTAAATAAACTTAAGATAAAGACACAAAAGAAAAAGACACAAAAGAAAATACTAAGGAAAATAGAAGAACGGACTCAAAAGATCTAGGGTCGTGACTCCACACAATACTGTTAAAAAGATGAATTGACTCTTTTATTTATGTGTACTAATTCAGTTTGCTAACCTGGAACACGAAAATATGTAAAAGCCTCTTTCGATGGTCAGACGTAAATACCCAGTATAACCCAATTGAACCATATTCCTATGTCAACCACATTATCCTGGATTCATTAAGACCAAGTTCCAATTATGGCTACCCCCGCCCGACAGATATATGTCTATCATGTAAGGAAATCTATGAAAGGGTTATCTATCCTCAAGGAAGATCGTGGGCTATTAAATCTAAGGCTGAAACCTAAAATCCACATGTCTAATTCATTTTAGATTTACCCCATCAATCTTATTAATGGCCAGTTAACCAGACGTATTAAGCTTAATACTCAATAAACAAACTAAAGAACTACCCATAAAAAAGAAAATCAATTATTAAGTGTGTGTAATGTGTTTCATCACTTCCCTAGAATAAAAATAAAAAGCTGGGGTTAGGGGATCCACTTTTACTATTTATAATTTAGAAATTTCTCTTAGTATAATATAAAATTTAACTGTGATTAGCTAACCGACCATATAGGTGGTATTCCTTATTAAGTCAGATTTAAATGAAGTTCAACTTGCCATTAAGGCGGTGATATTATTTGAACATAAACCAGCCATATAGGCGGTAATTATATGTCACCTAAAAACCGGCCATATAAGCAGTGCCACTTTATGCAAATAAATAAAACTAGCCATTAAGGCGGTAATTTCTTTTAGTGAATAATAAATTTTATATTATAATTAAGGGAGATTAATCTAAATTAAAATTATAAAAGCTTCACACTTACCCAGCGGAAATTTAACTACTAAACATAAAAAGAAAGGAGTAGAAGAAGAGATCTATTATTACTAAAAATTAAAATACATAAATTAAAAATAATATTTATTTACAAAAATAGATGATTCCTATAAAACCTGGGAAAAGTCCCCAAGGAAAGCACGAGGAGAAATGAGCTCAAAAACCTTCAATTTATAGGCAGATTTTGGGTCAGGCGTCGCGAAGCACAAGGCTTCGACGTCGCGACGCCCACTACAGTATTTTGGTCCACGCGGTGTCGGCTGTAATAATGATGACACATGGCTGCTTGTAAGTGGACGATGATGCAGTCCAATGAGGTGGTGACACGTGTCAGCGGTTGATTGGTTGGAGGTGCGGTCCAATAAGAAAGTGCACGTGGCATCTTGTGATTTACGGGCGATTCGGTCCAATGAGGGAGTGACACGTGGCACGTAATTTGAGGTGGTCCAATGAGATTGTGACACGTGGCACACGTCGTATTTTAGCAAGATCCGGCGCACGTTAGCAAACCATCCATATTTCGGCACGTGGCAGCGGCGTAAGTTAGCAAGCTGTGTATTTTAGGCGTCGCGACGCGGGCCTTCTTAGCGTCGTGACGCTGGATGTTTCTGCTTGGCGTCATGACGCGAGGGGTTTTGGCGTCGTGACGCTGAAATGACAAAAATGCCCTTTTTGTTTGTTTTTGTCCATTTTGCCCCAAAATTGTCCCCAATGCTTTCAAAACTTTATTTATCTGCAAAATAACACAAAATACATCAAAACATTCATAAAACTCGAAAAATTATATGAAATATTAGGTCAAATTAGTGGGAATAATCAAGTAAATTACCGAATAAGTAAAACATTCATAAACCATTCATGAAGCTATTGACTAATCAAGTAAAACTCTACTACAAGTTACTAGTTGTTTTGATTCTTTCTAAATTACCGAATAAGTAAATTCTCCGATTATAATTACCATTCTCCATATACACAGCCAAAAAAGTATTATTCAACTCATTTTTACCCACAACAGTCACAAGTGTAGTTGATAAGAGAGTAATATTTTTGTCCTAAAGTTCTATCAGATTTCACACATTTTTATAGCAATGGAATAATTTTTCTGATTTTCTAATTTTTTTTCTTATTTTTTCTGATTTTATTTTTTTTTATTTATATGCAATACCTTCTATCTATGTAGCGAGCTTTGAGCCAGTGGCTCCCAAACCAGTTGGCTTTAGGGCGCCAGGTGTTAAGTCACCCCTACAGACTTAATTACCTAGACTTCAGATATAAATATTTTTGCATCATCTTCGATCCATGTAGCGAGCTTTGGGCCAGTGACTCCCAAACCAGTTGGTTTTAGGGCACTAGGTGTTGAAACACCCTTACAGACTTAATAACCCGATCTTAGATGCTTTATTTTTGTACATTACATTTTTTTACTCTATTGCCATTTATAGATGCTTCCTCCAATTAAACTAGAGCACGAAATATTACAAACATTTCAAATATGCCTCATGTCCGTATGCTACTATGCATGTTGATAATACCTGCCAACTGAGCATATTAAGATCATTTTTAGTCAGTTTTATGGAGAATATACAAATTAAATAATTTAAAAGGAAATAAACAAAAATAAACTCGTTTTGAAAATGGTTTGAAATACATTTATTACCAATTTAACATTTTTAGTCAAAATAAAAACAAACACAAAAATGCAAAATATTTTTGTAATTTTTGAAAAATTTTCAATTTTTTTGTATTTTTCGAAAACTTTTGAACTAAAAATAAAAACGAAACACAAACTAAAAATAAGATACAAACTAAAAACAAGATACTAATCAACTAATTCCCTTCCCAAACCTAAATGAGACATTGTCTCCAATGTCTTAAACAGTAGTAGAAGAGTTTAGGAGATCGTACCTGGTTAGCTGAAACACAAAAAACTAAAGGTTGAGATCTGGATTTATCTTACGTTTCTTTCCACGATCGTCCTCGGTCCATTTGATCTTGGAAAGAACAGGGTCAACTTGTGGTTTAAAGGCTAAGATTTGGTCAAATAAATCCTGAGCAATTCTGGCAGTGAAGATGAGTTCTTTCATAGGTTTTGTCACAAACCCATTTCTCCGGTTGTCATCAAGAAACACACAAAGAAAATCATAAAATCCCTCAACGTTAAACAATCCAAGCGGTTTCTGATGTATGTTCAGGTTCGCCCAAGATAACACTATAAAAATTTCCTCCAATGTGCCCAAGCCTACTGTTAGAGCAATAAAAGCATATGCACGGTTAATCATTTCCACCAGTCGCTCTGACATATTTTGCACGATTAATTTATCTCCATTTGATGGTCCAATGAGATTTGCTTTTGCCAAAGGTTTTAGGATGATTCCCAAAACTGGACTGCCTCCTTCCTGTATGGCTTTTAAAATGATTCCCATTAGTCCAAGATTGCCCCCGTCTTATATCAAGTGCATATTCTGTTCAGCAATAACTTGACCCAATTCCTGTGTTGCCTCTATATATTGTGGTTTAGTACCAACACTGGTACCATAAAACACACAAATGGTTTCAACTCGTCTTCTTGAAGTGGCTTCCATCTTTATTTTATATATTTTGTCTCTCTCAAATGTGGATGCCTTCCAAAGTGCAATGACGAGTTGAATTTATAGTACCTAAAAAGGGTGAGTAATAATAACATTAATATCTTCCAGATGACGAGTGTTAGCTAGACAACAAAAGAAATCGTGAAAGGTCAAAAAGTCTGGATCCTGTCTACAAAAATAAAAAAAATAACAAAAGAAAAGAAAATCAAAGCAATAATTAAGGCAACAGAATTGTGTACGCAATACGCCACTCGCTTAGTATAAATTCATTAGGATGCGTCTTAAGAATTCATTCCTTACTCAGCCATCTCTAATGATTTATCTTTCCTCTTAGTGATTGCCAAACACCATTCATTCTGTCTTAAAATGCTCCATTTGTGCTTTTACCTGAAATATTAACACACAAAATTAAAAAGTTCACACAAAATGTATACACAAAATATGAAAACATAAATTACAACAAATTGCATAGGTTGCCTCCCTGCTAGCACTAAATTTTACGTCTTCAGCTACACGTGACTGAAATCTATCTGTCAATGAGGTTTCAGTGTCGTTTTGGATGTCCGATTAAAAACAATCCCATCAACGTTTCTTTTGAAGGGACTCTTCCAATGGTAAGGTAGCAAAAAGAGTTTTGTACCATTCAGTGCTTGTGCCACCTTCTTAAACTTTGTCGCTCCAATGATTCCTAAAAAGAAAGAAAGAAAATCAGGAGGTCTCGCATGGTGCTTGACTTGGAATGGGATTTCCATTATGTCAAGCTTATGGGCGATATCTTTGATTTGTACTCCCCAAAACAATGATGTTTCTCTTGAATGCATTGGATCTTCAATAAGTTCAGACATCTGCTCCTCCATTTGCTCTGTTTTTTGCTCCACTTTATCTTCACAGATGTATTTTAAGATTTTTATGTTCAATTCTTCGTCTGTCATCTGTGAAATGCATGCCTCATAATTATCTGCCTGAGGATGTAAAGATGTGTCTGACATTAGGTCTTCATCATCTGATATGACTGGATTGGATTATTCAGGCAAATCTTCATCAAACATATGTGCAAAGCAATCTCCAAAATCATCGGCCAAATGATGTAAAGTTGTGTCTTTCTGTAAGCTTTTATCCTCTGTGGTTGGTAATTCTTCTTCAAACATCATTGCAATGCACAATCCAATATCTTCGAATTGAGGATACAGAATTCCATCCTCAATTTTTGTTGGTACGAACAACTCAACTTCATCATTAGAGTCAGAATCTGAATAATAGAAATCAAATAAAGACTTCACTGGTTTGGGCTCCGGAACTGATACCTCTGATTGTTGATATTGGTCAGCCTCCTCTTCTAAAGCATCATCGTGATCTGATTGGTTATCGAAGGCTTCATCAGTTTCATCTGAGAATGGTTCTTGAGGTATGTAGCTCTGGTTTTCTATTAATGCCTTATTTGATATGCATTCTCTGTATGGATTATGTGTTACTTTGCATAATTTCAAGTTGATTCCGGAGTGTTTCATGCATCGTATCCAACTCTTCATCTCTTTTCTCGAACAAATCTTTGACCATGTCAAACAATTATTCTTCCTTTGATGGCTCTGGTTCTTGATGAAGATCATAGTAAGTGGATGGTGGATAAGATGGAAAATGTGGCTCTATGAAATATGATGGTTCTTCATACCACGAATGATTTTGATAGTTCTACCACCTTGGATGGTAGTTGTACTCGCAATGATTACTTGGGTGGTTACCATCACATATCTCACATCTCCATGTTGCGTTCTGATAAGAAAATATAGTATTGCTTGGTTCTGGCATCCAGTGATAATTGTTGGGTTGTACAACAAGCCTCAGAAAACCGGATTGTTGCTCCCAGATGTGGGGTGTATCTTCTTGTAAGGCTCGTAATCTCTCAATATCCCAGTAGTGTTCCATTTTTCAACCACCTGAAAACAAAAGAAAGAGATAAAAATTACATATAAAAAATAAGGAAAATTAGATACAAGTAAATTAGATAGCTTTAAAATTAATAACTCAAGAAAAATAAGTCAATGGCAACGGCGCCAAAAACTTGACTGGTTAATTATTGATTAGATACGTAAGCGCACGTATCGTTCAAGTAGTATAAAAATATCGATCCCAAGAGGACTTAATTCCTACTGTTGTTATTAATTATTGATTCTATTTATTTACAGGTATCTAATTATAGAAAAAACGGAACTGATTGGTTTGGTTGGTTGAATATGGAATTGCTTAAATAAACTTAAGATAAAGACACAAAAGAAAAAGACACAAAAGAAAATACTAAGGAAAATAGAAGAACGGACTCAAAAGATCTAGGGTCGTGACTCCACACAATACTGTTAAAAAGATGAATTGACTATCTTATTTATGTGTACTAATTCAGTTTGCTAACCTGGAATACGAAAATATGCAAAAGCCTCTTCCGATGGTCAGATGCAAATACCTAGTATAACCCAATTGAACAATATTCCTATGTCAACCATATTACCTGGATTCATTAAGACCAAGTTTCAATTATGGCTACCCCCGCCCGACAGGTATATGTCTATCCTGTAAGGAAATCTATTAAAGGGTTATCTATCCTCAAGAAAGATTGTGGGCTATTGAATCTAAGGCTGAAACCTAAAATCCCTATGTCTAGTTCATTTTAGATTTACCCCATCAATCTTATTAATAGCCAGTTAACAAGAGACATTAAGCTTAAGACTCAATAAACAAACTAAAGAACTACCCATAAAAAGAAAATCAATATAAGTGTGTGTAATGTGTTTCATCACTTCCCTAGAATAAAAATAAAAAGCTGGGGTTAGGGGATCCACTTTTACTATTATAATTTAGAAATCTCCCTTAGTATAATATAGAATTTAACGGTGATTAGCCAACCGACCATATAGGGGGTATTCCTCATTAAGTCAGATTTAAATGAAGTCCAATGCCATTAAGGCGGTGATATTATCTGAACATAAACCAGCCATATAGGCGATAATTATCTGTCACTTAAAAACCGGTCATATAGGTGGTGCCACTTTATGCAAATAAATAAAACCAACCATTAATGCGGTAATTCCTTTTAGTGAATAATAAATTTTATATTATAATTAAGTGATATTAATCTAAATTAAAATTATAAAAGCTTCACCCTTACCCCAGCGGAAATTTAACTACTAAACATAAAAGAAAGGAGTAGAAAAAGATATCTATTATTACTGAAAATTAAAATACATAAATTAAAAATAAGCATTTATTTACAAAAATAAATGCTTCCTATAAAATCAGGGAAAAGTCCCCAAGGAAAGCACGAGGAGAAATGAGCTCATGAGCCTTCAATTTATAGGCAGATTTTAGGTCGATCGTCGCGTCGCGCAAGGCTTCGGCATCGCGACGCCCGCAACAGTATTTTGGTCCACGCGGTGTTTGACCACACGATATCGGCAGCAATAATTGATGACATGTGGCAGCTTGTAAGTGGACGATGATGCAGTCCAAGGAGGTGGTGACACGTGTCAACGGTTGATTGGTTGGAGGTGCGGTGAAATTGGAAAGTGACACGTGGCATCTTGTGATTTACCGGCGATTCGGTCCAATGAGGGAGTGACACGTGGCATGCGGTTTGAGGTTGTCCAATGAGATTGTGACATGTGGCACACGACGTATTTTAGCAAGATCCGGCGCACGTTAACAGTGACGCACGTTAGAAGGCTATCCATATTTCGGCACTTGGCAGCGGCGTAAGTTAGTAAGCTACATATTTTAGGCGTCGCGATGCGTGCCTTCTTGGCTTCGCGACGCTGGATGTTTCTGCTTGGCGTCGCGACGCGCAGGGCCTTGGCGTCGCGACGCTGAAATGATAAAAATGCCCTTTTTGTTTGTTTTTGTCCATTTTGCCTCCAAATTGTCTCCAATGCTTTCCAAACTTTATTTATCAGCAAAATAACACAAAATACATCAAAACGTTCACAAAACTCGAGAAACTATACGAAATATTAGGTCAAATGAGTGGTAATAAGTGACATATTTACCACTCATCAAAAGTCCCAGCAGAGGGTGTTTGATTAAGTGAATAAGCCTCCAAGGGGAGCAAACACACAAGTTACAGTCCTAAGATTACAATCTAAGAGATAAAAAATAAAAATATGCTCATTTGAGTCTTCATTTGATCGGGGTGTTTTTCTTTTGGTATAAGCGAGCTTTTATAGTGAAGCTTGTTAACCTTTTTGGGCAGTTTCAATATCTCCCTGCAGTTGCTGGATCGTGCCTGTAACTGCTGAGCTGCGTGTCTCAACTACTTGTTTATGGAGGGAAAATTGTCCAACTGCTGCGATCATAGAAGTAACCGCATCATGCGTCTTCGTCCTGACCACTAGTTCGGTCGTCCCACGCATTTTGTCGCTCTTCGCTCCATCGCCCATCTTCCATTCGTTCTTCCTTTCGTCCCAGGGCGATTTCGTCCTATGGTGAAGATTTTCGTCTGTCAATAGAAGGAACAAATGACTATTCCTTTAGTCTTATTTTCACATTTCACATGTTCCTTCAATTTGGCCATTGAAGACTTTTATGTACATTTATATATATCCACACAAAATTTAGAGCTCATAACAAAGCATTAAGCTCGTTTCTATGAGATGGATCTTGGAATAAAAATAAAAGTAGTATATGTAATATTAATTTATGAGTGATTTTCACTTCTCTTTTTTACCTCAATTTTGTGAGAGTAAATCCAAATTAATTTTCTTTCAATGAAGGGTTTCAAGCTTCTATAGTTGCATGTGGATATTAAAATAGTTGAAAATATTAACTAAAATCTATTTACAATATAAAAAAATATAACTGCACTAATAATATTAATCCAAAAAAAAAATTCGTTTCAACAGTGATTACAAACTTTTACATCATGTATTGTAAAAGTTTTCCTTGATGTGTTGGCCGTGGCGTGTGGGAAATAGGATGTCTCACCCCAAACTTGTTTACAAACTACATTGTTCTTTTAGGGATAACGGTGGGCAGGGTTTGATACAGATTTTTTATCACCAAATCTGCACCAGCATAATTAAATAAATTACCAAACTCGCAGCATACCCGCTGATAAGTGGTAATTATATCACTATTTCCCACTCATTTAACCTATATTTTGTATAGTTTCTCGAGTTTTATGAATGTTTTGATGTGTTTTTATTTATTTTGTAGATAAAAATAATATTGGGACTTAATGAAATCAACTCGGGGCTAAAACGATAAAATCCAGAGGAAAATAGTTAAAATCGAAATTTTACTATACGCGTCACGAAATGCAGTAATAAATTCCAATTTTGCGCATGTTTCGTATTTCGGCCATAACGTTTTTATCCGATATGCGATTGAGCTAATTCAAGTTGCAGATTAAAGAAGACTCAAAGATCTACAACTTTAAAGATTTATATATTTTCGAATTCGAAAGTTTGGAAGGCCGAAATTGATGAACAATCTAGTATATTTTGAGTAATTACTATAATCATTTTCAAAATATAATATAAAATTAATAAAATAAAAAAATAAAAAATTGTCAAACTTCTACCAAACATGCAAGAGTATTTTGTGTCAGTTTGATGCCTTGTTTGATACCATGTTTGGTGGAGTGTTTGGTGAAGTATTTTGTGGCATGTTTGGTGGAGTGTTTGGTGGAGTGTTTAGTGGAGCAATTGGTGGAGTAATTGGTAGAAGCCTTTAGGTTTTTCTATAAATACCAAGCCATTTCATTTGTAATTCTCATGCTTTCCTTAAGTTTTTGTAAGGAATTTAAGGATTGTATCTTGTTTTTATTTATTTTCAGTATTTAATTTATGCATTTTTATTTTCAATAATAGTGATAGTTTCTTTTCTTCTTCCTTTCTTTTCTTCTACTTTCTTTTCTTTTATGTTCAGTAGTTAGATTTTCCGTTGAGGAAGGGTGAAGCTTTTATTATTTTAGTTTAGATTATTCTCCCTTAATTATAATATAGAAATTATATTTCAAATTAAAAGGATTACTGCCTTAATGGCTGGTTTTATTTATTTGACGTAAAGTAACACCGCCTATATTGTCGGTCTTTAGGTGACAGATAATTACCGCCTATATGGTTGGTTTATGGACAAATAATAATACCGCCTTTAGGGCTGGTCGGACTTAATTAAAATCCGACTTAATGAGGATACCGCCTATATGGCTCGTTGGTATTATCACTGATAAATTCTATATTATAATAAGAGAGATTTGTAAATAAGAAATAGTAAAAGCGGATCCCCAACCCCTAGCATTTTATTTTTATTCTGGGAAAGTGATAAAACACAATATGCACACTTAATAATTGATTTTCTTTTTATAGGTAATTCTTTAGTTTGTTTATTGAGTCTTAATCTTAATGCTTTTTAATTAACTGGCCATTAATAAAATTGAACTGGTAAATTTAAAATGAACTTGGAAAATGGATTTTAGGTTTAAGACCTTGGACTCAATAGCCCATGATCTTCCTTGAGGATAGATAACTCTTTAATAGATTTCTTTACAGGATAGGAATATACCTGTCGGGCGGGGTAGCTATAATTGGAACTTGATCTTAATGAATCCAGGTAATTTGGTTGACATAGACATATGGTTTAATTGGGTTATACTGGGTATTTGTGTCTGACCATCGGAAGAGGCTTTTGCATATCATCGTGTTCCAGGTTAGCAAACTAATTTATTACACATATACAAGAGAATAAATTCATCTTTAGAATAATATTATGTGGAGTCACGACCCTAGATCTTTGAGTCTTTTCTTTTATTTTCCTTAGTATTTTCTTTTGAGTCTGTTTTTATTTTAATTAGCAAATTCACATTCAACCAAACAAAAGCAATTAATTTCATTCTCTCTATAATTAGATACATGTAAATAAATAGCATCAATAATTAATAACAATAGTATGAATTAAGTCATCGTGAGATCAATATTTTTATACTACTTGAACGATACGTGCGCTTGTGTTATACGCGTGTGAATACACCAGACAAGTTTATGGTGCCATTGTCGGAGACTTATTTTTCTTGAGTTATTAATTTTGAAGCTATCTAATTTACTTGTATCTAATTTTCTTTATTTTTATATGTAATTTTTATTTCTTTCTTTTATTTCAGGTGGTTGAAAAATGGAACACTACTGGGAGATTGAGAGATTATGAGCCTTACAAGAAGATACATCCCAATCTGGGAGTAACAGTCCGGTTTTCTAAGGCCTGTTGACAACTATCACTGGATGCCAGAACCAAGCAATACTACATTTGCTCATCAGAACGGGATGAGGAGATGTGCGATATGTGATGGTAACCACCCAAGTGATCAATGTATATACCGTTCAGAGTGGCAGAATTATTAGAATCATTCATGGTATGATGAGCCACCACATTTCACAGAACCACATCTTCTCCACTATCTATCTATGATTTTCATCAAGAACCAGAACCATCAGAAGAATATCAGATACTTCACATGCTCAAAGATTGGTTCAAAGAATGGACAGCTCAAATTGATGCGCAAGTTCAGAGTCAAACAAAATTCATACAGAGAATGGCAGATCAAATAAGACAATTAACAGAAAACCAGAGCTACATACCTCAAGAACCATTTTCAGATGACACTGATGAAGCCTTCGAGTACCAATCAGTTCACAATGACACTTTAGAAGAAGAGGAGGCTGAATAGTATCAACAACCAGAGTTATCAGTTGAGGAGCCCAAACCAGCAAAGTCTATATTTGACTTTTATTATTCGGATTCTGACGAGGATGAAGCTGAGCTCTTTGTACCAACTGCGCCAACAATTGAGGATCAAACTTTCAATCCTCAAAACGAAGACCTTGGAGCATGCTTTACTATGATGTTTGATGAAGATCTACCTGAACCATCCATTCCAGTCAAACTAGAGGATGAAGACTTAATGTCAAAAATATCTTTACATCCTCAGGCAGACAATTATGAGGCATACATTTCACAGATGACAGATGAAAAACAAAACGTGGAAATCCTAGAATACATATGTGAAGAAAATGTGGAGCAAGAAGCAGAGAAATGGAGAAGCAAATGTCCGACCTTATTAAATATCCAGTGCATTCAAGAGAAATATCATTGTTTTGAGGAGTACAAATCAAAGATATCACCCAGAAGCTTGACAGATTGGAAATCCCACTCCAAGTCAATCACCATACGAGATCTCCTGATTTTGTTTCTTTCTTTTCAGGAATCACTGGAGCAACAAAGAATAAAAAGGCAGCACAAGCATTGAATGGGACAAAATTCTTATTGCTACCTTATCGTTGGAAGAGACCCTTCAAAAGCAATGCTCATGAGATTTTATTTAATCAGACATCCAAAACGACGCTGAAACCTCATTGACAGATAGATTTCAGTCACGTCTGGCTGAAGATGAAAAATTTAGCGCTAGCAGAGAGGCCACCCATGCAATTTTGTTGTAATTTCTATTTTCATATTTTGTGTATACATGTTGTAGAGTTTTTAATTTTATGTGTTATTTTTTTAGGGAAAGGCACAAACGGAGTATTTAAGAAGGAATGATGTTTGGCAATCACAAAGATGAGAGCTAATTCATTAGTGATGGTTGAGTAAAGAATGGATTCTTAAGACGCATCCTAATGGATTTATATACTAAACGAGTGGCATATTGCGTACACAATTCTGTTGCCTTAATAATTGCTTTGATTTGTTTTTCTTTTGTTACTTTCTTTTATTTTCACAGACAAGATCCAGACTTTTTGACATTTCACAACTCATTTTGTTGTTTAGCTAACAATTGTCCTCTGGAAGATACTAGTGTTATTATTACTCACCCTGTTCAGGAACTATAAATTCAGCTCGTCATTACACTTTGGAAGAAATCCAGATTTGAGAAAGAAATATATAAAAAAATGGAAGCCACTTCAAGAAGATGAATTGAGACCATTTGTGTGTTTTGCGGTACTAGTGTTGGTGTAAACCGCAATACATAGAAGCAACACAGGAATTGGGTCGAGTCATTGTTGAACGGAATATGCACTTGATATACGGCGGAGGCAATCTTGGACTAATGGGGATCATTTCAAAGGCCGTACAGGAAGGATGTAGTCTAGTTTTGGGAATCATCCCAAAACCTTTGGCAGAGGCAAATCTCATTGGACCATCAAACAAAGAGGAATTGATCATGCAGAATATGTCTGAAAGATGGGTGGAGATGATTAACAGGGCTGATGCATTTATTGCTTTGTCATGAGGCTTGGGCACATTGGAGGAAATTATTACAGTATTATCTTGGGCGAATCTGAACATACACCAGAAATCGCTTGGGTTGCTTAACGCTGATGGATTTTTTGACTTTCTTTGTGTATATCTTGGTGACGCTATGAGAAATGGTTTCGTGTCAAAGCCTGTAGAGGAACTCCTCTTCACTGTCAGATCTGCCAATGATTTACTTGACCAAATCTTAGCCTTTAGACCACAAGTTGACCCTATTCTTTCCAAGATTAAATGGTCTGAAGTTGATCGTGGTAAAAAAAGTAAGATAAATCTGGATATGAACTTTTAATTTTTCTATATTATTGCAGACCAGGTACTAATTTCTAAACTCTTATTCTACTGTTTAAGACATTGGGGACAATGTCTCATTTAGGTTTGGGGGAGGAATTAGTTAATTAGTATCTTGTTTTCAGTTTGTGTTGTTTTCATTTTTAGTCCAAAATTTTTCGAAAAATACAAAAAAATGAAAAAAAATTTTGAAAAATTTTCAATAATTACAAAAATATTTTTCATTTTTGTGTTTTTTTTTTTATTTTGACTAAAAATGTGAAATTGGTGAGAAATAGTTGTGTAAGGAGTTCCCACTCCTGATACGTATTTCAACCCATTTTCGAAACAAGTTAATTTTTGTTTTTTTTCCTTTTAAATTATTTAATTTGTGAATTCTTCATAAAACTGACTAAAATGAATCTTCATATGCTCAGTTGGCAAATATTATCAATATGCATAGTAACATACGGACATGAGTTGTAATTGAAAAGTTTGTAATATTCAGTGCTCTAGTTTAATTGGAGGAAGCATCTATAAATGGCAATGGTGTTTAAAAAAAACATTTGAGATCTGAGTTATTAAGTCTGTAAGGATGTCTTAACACCTAGTGCCCTAAAACCAACTGGTTTGGGAGTCACTGGCCCAAAGCTCGCTACATGGATCAAAGATGTTGTAAAAAAATATATATCTGAAGTCTGAGTAACTAAGTCCGTAGGGGTGTCTTAACACCTGGTGCCCTAAAATCAACTCGTTTGGGAGCCACCGGCCCAAAACTCGCTAGATAGACGGAAGATATTGTATATAAATAAAAAAATAAAATCAAAAAAAGAAAGAAAAAATCAGAAAAATTATTCATTACTACAAAAAAGGTGTGAAATCTGATAAAACTTTGGGACAAAAATATTACTCTCTTGTCAACTGCACTTGTGACTGTTGTGGGCAAAAATGAGTTGATTAATATTTTTTTGCATGTGTATATGGAGAATAGTAAATATAATCGGAGAATTTACTTATTCGATAGTTTAAACAGAAAGAAAACAACTACTAACTTAGAGTAGAAGTTTCACTTGATTAGTCACTAGTTTATTTATTATCTTTTCTCTTGTCTTTTTGTTTTGTGTGCATTAGTTTTCTCTAGTCTTTTTACTTTTATAAAATGTTTGTGGGTATCATTGCTGTAAACCCTCACGAGACTACAACTCGTCCACTAGGGACACCTAGGGGTTTAAAGGCTTGTTGCATAAGCTAAATGCAACCGTGATCCCTACGAAACTGGATTAGCTTAATTTTATGTTATTTTATTTTATATTTTGTTCGAGAACTAGCAAAATGTTAGGTTTGGGAGTGTGATGATTGATAATTATATCACTATTTCCCACTCATTTAACCTAATATTTTGTATAGTTTCTCGAATTTTATGAACGTTTTGATGTGTTTTTGTTTATTTTGCAGATAAAAATAATATTGGGACTTAATGAAATCAACTCGGGGCTAAAACGATGAAATATGGAGGAAAAATGGTTAAAAACGAAATTTTACTATACGCGTCACGAAATGCAGTAATAAATTCCAATTTTGCGGCATGTTTCCTATTTTGGCCATAAATTTTTTATCCGATATCCAATTGAGCTAATTCAAGTTGCAGATTAAAGAAGACTCAAAGATCTACAACTTTAAAGATTTATATATTTTTGAATTCGAAAGTTTGGAAGGCCGAAATTGATGAACAATCCAGTATATTTTGAGTAATTATTATAGTCATTTTCAAAATATAATATAAAATTAATAAAATAAAAAAAAATAAAAAATTGTCAAACTTCCACCAAATATGCAAGAGTGTTTTGTGTCATGTTTGGTGCCTTGTTTGGTACCATGTTTGGTGGAGTATTTGGTGAAGTGTTTTGTGGCATGTTTGGTGGAGTGTTTAGTGGAGCAATTGGTGGAGAAATTGGTGGAAGCCTTTAGGTTTTTCTATAAATACTAAGCCATTTCATTTGTAATTATCATGTTTTCCTTAAGTTTTTGTAAGGAATTTAAGGATTGTATCTTGTTTGTATTTATTTTTAGTATTTAATTTATGCATTTTTATTTTTAATAATAGTGGTAGTTTGTTTTCTTCTTCCTTTCTTTTCTTCTCATTTCTTTTCTTTTATGTTCAGTAGTTAGATTTTCCGATGGGGAAGGGTGAAGCTTTTATTATTTTAGTTTAGATTAATCTCCCTTAATTATAATATAGAAATTATATTTCAAATTAAAAGGATTACCGCTGATGAGTGGTATTTATATCATTATTTCCCACTCATTTAACCTAATATTTTGTATAGTTTCTCGAGTTTTATGAAAGTTTTGATGTGTTTTTGTTTATTTTGCAGATAAAAATAATATTGGGACTTAATGGAATCAACTCGGGGTTAAAACGATGAAATTCGGAGAAAAATATGACAAAAACGAAAATCTACTATATGCGTCACGAAGTGTAGTCAAAATTTCCAATTTTGTGCATGTTTCGTATTTTAGCCATAAATTTTTCGTCCGAAGTCTGATTAAGCTGATTCAGGTTGCAAATTAAAGAAGACTCGAATATATACAACTTTGAAAGTCAAAACATTTTCGAATTCTGAAGTTTTCATGGCCGAAATTGATGAACAATAGAGTATATTTTGTGTATCTACTATAGTCATTTACAAAATATAAAATAAAATTAATAAAATAAAAAAAATAGTCAAACTTCCACCAAACATGCTTGCATGTTTGGTGCCATGTTTGGTGTCATGTTTGATGTCATGTCTTATGGCATGTTTGGTGGAGTGTTTGGTGGAGCAATTTGTGGAGCAATTGGTGGAGAAATTGGTGGAAGCCTTTAGTTTTTTCTATAAATACCATGCCATTTCATTTGTAATTCTCATGTTTTTCTTAGGTTTTTGTAATGACTTTAAGGATTGCATCTTGTGTGTTAATTTTTAGTAATTTAATTTATGTCTTTTAATTTTCAGTAGCAGTAGTTCTCTTCTTCTATTCCTTTCTTTTTATGTTCAGTAGTTAAATTTCCACTGGGAGAAGGGTGAAGCTTTTAATATTTTAATTTAGATTAATCTCCCTTAATTATAATATAAAATTTATTATTCATTAAAAGGAATTACCGCCTTAATGGCTAGTTTTATTTATTTGGCATAATTAGATACCGCCTATATGGCTGGTTTTTAGGTGACAGATAATTACCGCCTATATGGCTTGTTTATGTTCAAATACTATTACCCCCTTTATGGCTTATTGGACTTCATTTAAATCTGACTTAATAAAGAATACCACATACATGGTCGGTTGGTTATCACCGTTAAATTCTATATTATAGTAAGAGAGATTTCTAAATTAAAAATAGTAAAAGTGGATCCCCTAACCCCAGTATTTTATTTTTATTCTAGGGAAGTGATGAAACACAATATCCACACTTAATAATTGATTTTCTTTTT
The DNA here is from genome assembly GCA_019454045.1 of Zanthoxylum bungeanum. Taxonomy (NCBI): domain Eukaryota; kingdom Viridiplantae; phylum Streptophyta; class Magnoliopsida; order Sapindales; family Rutaceae; genus Zanthoxylum; species Zanthoxylum bungeanum. Next base: position 63,361 of record SKCR01000756.1, read on the forward strand.
ATGGGTAATTCTTTAATTTATTTATTAAGTCTTAGTCTTAATGCTTTTTATTAACTGGCCATTAATAAAATTGATTAGATAAACTTAAAATGAACTAGACATAGGGATTTTAAGTTTAAGACCTTAGATTTAATAGCCCGCGATCTTCTTTAAGGATACATAACCCTTTAATAGATTTCCTTACAGGATAGAAATATACATGTTGGGCGGGGGTAGCCATAATTGGAACTTGAACTTATGAATCTAGGTAATGTGGTTGACATAGGAATATGGTTCAATTGGGTTATACTGGATATTTGTGTTTGACCATCTGAAGATGCTTTTGCATATCTTCATGTTCCAGGTTAGTAAACTGAATTAATACACATAAGTAAGTGAATCAATTCATCTTTTAACAGTATTGTGTGGAGTCACGACGCTAGATCTTTGAGTCTTTTCTTTTATTTTCCTTAGTATTTTCTTTTGAGTCTTTTGTTATTTTCCTTAATATTTTTTTATTTTATTTTATTAATTTTAATTAAACAATTCCACATTCAACCAACCAAAAGCAATCAATTCCATTCTCCTTATAATTAGATACCTGTAAATAAATAGATTCAATAATTAATAACAACATTAGGAATTAAAGTCCTCGTGGGATCGATATTTTTATACTACTTGAACGATGCGTGTGCTTGCGTTATACGCATGTGATTACGCCGGTCAAACCGCCTTAATGGCTGGTTTTATTTATTTGACATAAAGTACACCGCCTGTATGGCTGGTCTTTAGGTGACAGATAATTACCGCCTATATGGCTAGTTTATGGACAAATAATAATACCCGCCTTTATGGCTGGTCGGACTTAATAAAAATCTCACTTTACGAGGATACAACCTATATGGTTGGTTGGTATTATCACTGATAAATTCTATATTATAGTAAGGGAGATTTGTAAATAAGAAATAGTAAAAGTGGATCTCCAACCCCGGCATTTTATTTTTATTCTAGGGAAGTGATAAAACATAATATCCACACTTAATAATTGATTTTCTTTTTATGGGTAATTCTTTAGTTTGTTTATTGAGTCTTAATCTTAATGATTTTTAATTAACTCGCCATTAATAAAATTGAACTGGTAAACTTAAAATGAACTTGGAAAATGGATTTTAGGTTTAAGACCTTAGACTCAATAGCCCACGATCTTTCTTGAGGATAGATAACCCTTTAATAGATTTCCTTACAGGATAGGAATATACATGTCGGGCGGGGTAGCCATAATTGGAACTTGATCTTAATGAATCCAGGTAATTTAGTTGACATAGACATATGGTTTAATTGGGTTATACTGGGTATTTGCGTCTGACCATCGGAAGAGACTTTTGCATATCATCGTGTTCCAGGTTAGCAAACTGATTTATTACACATATACAATAGAATCAATTCATCTTTAGAATAATATTGTGTGGAGTCACGACCCTAGATCTTTGAGTCTTTTCTTTTATTTTCCTTAGTATTTTCTTTTGAGTCTGTTTTTATTTTATTAGAAAATCCACATTCAACCAACCAAAAGCAATCAATTCCATTCTCCCTATAATTAGATACATGTAAATAAATAGCATCAATAATTAATAACAATAGTAGGAATTAAGTCCTCGTGGGATCGATATTTTTATACTACTTGAACGATACGTGTGCTTGCATTATACGCATGTGAATACACCGGTCACCCGCTACGAGTTTTAATTTTTATTACCAAACCCACACTCGCAATAAAAAAATAAATAAATTACCAAACTCGCACTGATACACAGCGGATTTTTTTATGGGTTTTTAAAATATTTAATTTCCTTATACTCTTAATAATACAATATTTTTAATTAAACATCGATAATTTTTCATAACATACAAAAAATAAAGTATTTGAAAATTTACAAATTAGGACACATAAATAAAAGTTTAAAATATTTATAACATAATATCAAATTATATCATCACAATTACATCTATGAATCACTAGTTGAATATCTGTTAGTTCCATTTTTTATTGGCAATGTTCGTAACAAAATAAGTTCAATTGAGTTGTAATGAGTCTTGAAGATCTCGGAGCAATTGGACAAGTATTTGGCAACTTGAGATAGAGATTTCAGTGCGACATTTACTCTTTTACATATTTCAGAAGATTTAGAGCTCCAATTGACATGAGGTCAGTTGCATTCGAAAGTAGACTCGAAGATGATCGCGTACATATAAAGAACTCATGATTTGGCTAAGAGAAGAGAAAGTTACAAGTGATTTACATTGCCCCTGAAAACCCGTCTGCATCCCGCGTTTGTGTGAGTTCTTAAATTCATTCGAACATTTTCGAGGCAGAAACTTTGCGTTTGAGTTGCGTTTGAAGTGCATTCAAATGTCCTTTAGTAAGTAGGTTTTCTTAGACAAATTTTTTAAGCTAAAATAACACTAGGAAACATTTTTCCTTTGCCCTACCTGTTGGACAATTATGACTCATAGCATCACTATTTGTACAGAACATGGTGTTGTTGTACAAAATAACTATGTGACAAAGGAAATTTCTCTTTTATCATTTGTAATTGGATTACCGGGATATATAAATGATAAAAGTCTATACGATTAGTTCTAGATTAATAAGATATGAGACAGTATTAATCCACTAAGGTTTAATCATTAAATAATCCCTAGTCGTAGTATTATCGAGACTAGACATCGATAATGCGGAATAGACTAGTATTGCACTTGTGCGCGTTGTGGGAGCATAACGACATAGTTCTCATATATTTAAGTGTTGGATACTTATGCAAGTGTGATAGGAGGTTGTGTTTACCGATGGTACGGAAACAGCTTCACTCTTGATAGACCCTTCATAATCATATTAGTACTATGACTATGTGTCTATGGGAGTCCGAATCAGGGTAGGTGTATTTGGTCTTAACCTGAGACTTACACCGCTAATAATTACGATAATCAATATACTTTGGTTTTGGTCATCATTGGCTTTAATAGGTTCCATGTATGCCTCTTCTGGGTATATTGAGAATTGTAGTGTATTGGGTGTGATGTCAAGATGGAAGTTTCACTTCAGTCATATAGAGATGATGATCACGTAGGATACGAAATAGTACTTTTAAGTACTGCAGTCATCGGGATATATGACTAGGTCATGGTTATCCGATTATAGAGACTAGTTACCAGAGATCCGATATGTGCTTTGTACGGGGCAGACATAATTCCAGCCACGGGCCTAGCATGTGACATCCGATAGTTGATCGTAATACGTAATACTACGTATACTACGCTTGACAAAGATTACATATTCCGTAAAAGAATATTTTTGGAGAATTGGGTAGGCACGGTGCTTTGCTAGAAGCCAACCATGTCTTGTAAGTCGGTAAGAACGTGGTACTAGGTACGCACGTATTCAGATATTCTGATAACCGGATTTACTGCCAACATATCCAGGGATCTCATGGGTCGGTTCCTGAAGATTCACCGATGACGTATAACTCGAACATAATTAATCTGAGATTAATTAGAAGAGAGAGAAAATTAATCTAAGATTAATTATGGAGATTTTTTATCTGGGATAAAATACTATCTGAAGAGAGAGAACGATTAATTCGGAATTAATCGATAAAGTAATATATTCGATATATTAAATGAAATTAGATTTCGATGCGGAATTAAAATTGGATTTTAATTCGGGCAAACGAATTAATTTAGAATTAATTCACGAGCGACATGAATAGTAATTTTACTAGGCATAATTATTTAATTATATTTGATTTAATTACGTCGCAACGAAAATTCGTTAATTCAAAATTAACGAATCCGAGCCTGAATGTATCCGTGGGGCCCACTCGGATTTTGAATCAAGTGGGGCCCACATTTAGTCACATCATAAGTCACTTTATTTATTTTAAAGTGATGGAAGTTGGTGAACTAATGGTAGGTAACTTGTGACATACACAAGTTTGACTTGTGATGGACTTTTTACTAACTCACATTTTTGTAAATGTTTTTTGATTTTTGAAATCAATACACATTAAACAAAATTGGAACATAACTTCTCTCCCTCTCTTCATCATCTTCACGGTAATGGTGAAGAAATTCTCTCTCCCATTTTTTCTTGGCTTGGCCGAGTATTTCAAGAACATGGAAGATCTTTGTTACAATTTTCTTCCTAAGCTAGCACTTAAAGTGTCTTACAAAGATGATAGGGAAACAATCCCATGAGTTTGGAATTCATTCAAAGCTTAGAAGCTCAACATACATCAAAGGAAAACTTGGAGCAACATCTATGGAGGTAAAGTTTTAAACTTCTCTTCTACATCCAACCGATCAAAGTTAGTATTTTCGACATTCTTGCTTTGTTGTATTCACATAATTTATTGCTTAATTGATCTTAGTTTGACCTAAAAAACCCAACACTACCTATATAAACAAACATTGAGCCACATTCCTCAATAGTTGAAGCATATTTCCCTTAAGCCAAAATCTCTCAAAGCTTTCAACTCTCTTTGATTTCACCTTAAAGACTCTTTGAATCTCTTATCTTCTTTGTTAATGGTGAAATCCATTATTGTTAAACCTTCAACACAACTTAACCCAAATTTTCTAATCCTTTAGAGTTATTTAGGAGGAAGTTTGGTAGTCGGAGTTCTGGTGTCATTGGTGATACAATCTACTCAAAGACTTCAGAAGTTTTGAAGAAAATCGTAGGTCGCGGGCTTGAGGAGTTGCCTTGAGTTTTTACAGTATTGAGGTACTTGAGTCCGTGGAGTTGCCACCATAGGTCTTGACCATCGCTGTAAGTTTTTCTCTATATAGTGGATATGGGTGGTAGCCTATACCCGGAGTTGCCACCATGTGCATGTGATCTTGGTATGTTGGATATATGATTATACATGTTTGATTCGATGTTATTTTTCTTGATGCTCTATATGTATGAATGTGTATGATAAAAACCCATTGGTATATCTTGTGCTAGCACCTTCACATACACGTTTTTATTTTGGAATAGCAATCCAATTTCTATCATATCTTGTTTGCTCAATAATGTGACATTTGACTAGTTGACCAAGTAATATCTCCTTTTACAAAAGTGTGTATATATATATATATATATTTAAAAAAAGGAGACTCAAGTGCAAAAGAGCCAATGTGGCCAAATTCAAAAGATAATGGCAAAAACCCTTCACTCGAAAGAGTTGTTAAATATGAGCTCATGATATTTATGGGGTGAATAATATAACATGTAACCAATGTTACTTATTTTCAGGTCCTAGTGGTGCTGGGTTTGAACATCTATTGTGTGGACTTGGTTTGTTTTGAGATGGATTTCTTTGGCTTTGTCCAGCTCATAAAATAAGGTCTTAAGTCTTGATTTGTTGTGCACTTTATTTTTCACGCAAGTGCTTGATATGCTTTGGTGTTTATGTCATATGCATAAGTGTTGTATTTAGCCAAATTTAAAATGATGCATATTGTTTCATGTCATAAACAACTGAATACTGACTGGGTATCATTGTATCAGCTTGAAATGTTGTTTCAGTCAATTTTTGACATGATTTTTATTTATCTCAGTATGTGCTTGTGTTTGCTTCATGTTATTGCATACCAATTTGTTCTTTCCTGTGCAGTTTTCTGATTTTTGGTTTACTTCATGTATGTTATTTTGCTAACTGTATGTGTCTGTTAGTGAGGGGAGTAATTCATTTTTTTATGCTTTTGCTTGTATTGTCTCATGTTCTCCTGTTATTTTTCATGTTTTCTTTAGCCTTTGTGACCAGCGTAATCTCACACGTTTAACGCAAGCGCACGTATCGTTCAAGTAGTATAAAAAGATATCGATCCCACGAGGACTTATTACCTATTCTATGAATTTTAAGAGGTCAAGTTATTACAAGTATCTAACAAGTTGTTTGAAAGGATAATGATGATTTTAAATTTAAAACAAATAAAAGAAGTTGAGAATAGATTAATGAGAATTAAAACTATCTAGGGTTGTGAATTCTTCCAATATTAATTAAAAGATGAAGTAGTTAAATCATAGTTGGGTAAAATATTGAGTTATTAATCTGGAATATTAAATTATGTAAAAGCCTCTTTCGAATGATCATTTACAAATACCTAGAATAATTAAATTGAACCATATGTCTATGTCAATTAAATTACCTAGATTCATTAAGATTGAATTCCAATTATTGATTACCCCCGCCCAACAGGTATATTCCTATCCTGTAAGGAAATCTATTAAATGATTATCTATCCTTAAGAAGATCGTGGGTTGTTGAGACTAAGGTCTTAAACTTAAAATCTCTATGTCTAGTTAATTTTAAGTTTACCTATTCAATTTTATTAGTGATCAGTTAATAAAAATGCATTAAGATTATGACTCAACAAATAACTCTTTAATTACCCAAACTATAATCTAAATCTTTTTAAATTGGTGATATTAGATTTTATCACAACCCTAGATATTTAACTTAGTTACAACGCATAACTAAAACTGATAAAAACTTAAAATACATAAAATGAAATTGCAGAAAAGTAATTGTAGAATATTAAATTACAAAAGAAAGAAATGAAATGCTAAGGTAAAAGGAAATAACTTCTACTATTTTCTATTTAGATATCTCCCATAAAATAATAATATATTAACTTGTGATATTTTAAACCAACCGTCCAGAATGGCGGTATCCTGATTAAGTCAAATTCGAATATACCAGCCATAAGGCGGAACAGAAATATAAACTTAAACCAACAGTCCTAGAATGACGGTATCCTCATTAAGTCAGGTTAACCAGATTAAATTAAATAATCAACCGTCCGGAAATGGCGGTATCCTTTATTAATTCAAGTTTTAAATAGTTTATATATCATATTTTAAGGGAGATTAATCTAAAAAGCAATAGTAAAGAATTATCTTATTACCTTAACATGGAGAAGTTACCCTCTCATGGATGGATAGAATTACTACTACAAAGCGTAACTAAAACTGAATATAAGAAGAAAATAAGAAGAACTCTTTATTATATATGTATTTCAGAGGATTTTGGTACATTTTGAAACTAAGAAATTGAACTCTATTTATAGGCGAAAAAATCTAATTTTTTATTATTATTTTCTGATTTTTATTATTTTATTTTTTTTTTTGGAACGCTGAATTTTCGACACGTGGCATGGTGGCTAAAAATAACGGCTCGTTGAATTTTTGACACGTGGCATGCGGTGCAGACGCCCAAAATTACCAAAATACCCTTTTTGCCTGGACGCCCAAAATTACCAAAATACCCTTTTTGCCAAATTTCACAGTTTTGCTCCAAATCACCTCCAGAATGTCGGTGAAACTTTATTTCGGTGTCGGGACGCCCAAAATTACTAAAATACCATTTGTGTCGGGATGCCTAAAATTACCAAAATACCCTTTTTGCCAAATTTCACAGTTTTGCTCCAAATCACCTCCAGAATGTCTTGAAACTTTATTTATCTACAAAATAACACAAAACACATCAAAATATTCACAAAACTCAAGAAACTATATAAAATATTAAGTTAAATGAGTAGGAAATAGTGATAGTTTTACCACTCATCACACCCTCAAACCTAACATTTTGCTAGTCCTCGAGCAAAATAAAATAACATAATAAAATTTAACTAAGCCACTTTCGTAGGGATCACGATTGCATTTAGCATATGCAACAAGCCTTTAAACCCATAGGTGTCCCTAGTTGACGAGTTGTAGTCTCGTGAGAGTTTACAGTAATGATACCCACAAACATTTTATAAAAGTAAAAAGGCAGTGAAACTAATGCACACAAAAGCAAAAAAAAAACAGAAAAGAATAGAATAAAGAAGTTAGTGACTAATTAGATGAAACTTCTACTCCAAGTTACTATTTTTTTGTTCATTCTAAATTACTGAATAAGTAGATTCTCCGATTATTTTTATCATTCTTCATATACACAGCTAAAAAAAGTATTTATTCAACTCATTTTTTCCCACAACAGTCATAAGTGCAGTTGATAAGAGAGTAATATTTTTGTCCTAAAATTTTATCAGAATTCACATCTTTTGTAGTAATGGAATAAATTTTCTGATTTTTCTAATTTTTTTCTTTTATTTCTTCTATATTTTTTTATTTATATACAATATCTTCCATCTATGTAGCGAGCTTTAGGTCGGTGGCTCACAAACCAGATGGCTTTAGGGCACCAGGTGTTAAGACACCCATACAGACTTAATTACTCAGACTTCTGATATATATATATATATATATATATATATATATAGATATATATATATATATATATTTCATCATTTTTGATCCATGTAACGAGCTTTGGGCCAATGACTCCCAAACCAGTTGGTTTTTAGGGCATTAGATATTAAAATACCCATACAGACTTTATAACTCGGATCTCATATATTTTTTTTTCCATTGCTTTTTGAGATACTTCTTCCAATTAAATTACAGTACTGAATATTACAAACTTTTCAAATATGCCTCATGTCTGTATGTTACTATGTATGTTGGTAATACATGTCAACTAAGTATATGAAGATCCATTTTAGTCAGTTTTATGGAGAATTTACAAATTAAATAATTCAAAAGGAATTAAACAAAAATTAACTTGTTTCGAAAAATGGGTTTGAAATACGTATCAGGAGTGAGAATTCCTTACTCAACTATTTCTTACCAATTTCATCTTTTTAGTCAATCATAAAAACAAAACATAAATATAAAGAAATAACTTTTTACTGGTCATGGTGTGTGACTAACTGTCGAATGGACTTCCCGTTGTAGATTTCCCAGAGGGAGGGTGGAGCGAGGCTCACTTAAGTACCCAAGCCTCTTAAGCTCTTATCTCTTGGTGACAGGAATAAACAACAAGTCCTCCAAACTAGTCTATCACAATAAGCTACGGGTGAATGATTATCTAGGTAACTTCACAGCTTTTCCTTATAGAAAGGTAGTGAGTGAAGGAAGACATCAAACCATCACCTAGCTTTAAATATGCCTTTGATTAAAAATGCAAAATATTTTTGTAATTTTTGAAAATTTTTGAAATTTTTTTTATATTTTTCGAAAAATTTTGGACTAAAAATAACACAAACTATAAACAAGATACTAATCAACTAATTCCCTCACCCCAAAACCTAAATGAGACATTGTCTCCAATGTCTTAAACAGTAAAAAAAGAGTTTAGAGAATAGTACCTGATTAGAGGAATTTCTACAGGAAAATTAAAGGTTAAGATCTATGTCTAATTTGCGCTTCTTTCCATGATCTCTGTCTGACCAGTCCAACTTGGAGAGAATGAGGTCCAGTTTTAGTTCAAAGGCAATGATTTGATCAATCAATTCTTCTGCCTTTGTAGCAGTCATGAAAATCTCATCCACTGATTTTGTGATGAAGTCATGTCTTTTTGCTTCCGCAAGGAAAACAAACAAAAAATCGAAGAAATGCTCAATGTTTAGTAACCCAATGGGCTTACGATGGATGTTTAAATGCGCCCACGATGCTACTGTGAACAGTTCCTCAAATGTTCCAAGTCCTTTTGGCAATGCAATAAACGCATCTACTGTGTTGATCATTTCCTGAATTTGTTCGGACATACCTGATAAGATGCGTTCATCACCATTTGTGGGTCTGATTAATTGTTCATTTGCCAAAGGTCTTGGGATAATTCCCAAAACATGTCTGCCACCATCCTGAACTGCTTTTGAAATACTTCTCATTAATCCAAGATTGCCTCCGCCATATACTAGGTGTATGTTCTTCTCAGCTATCACTCGCACCAATTCTTTCGCAGTCTCAATGAATTCTGGTTTGTTACCAAGATTAGATCCACATAAAATGCATATTCTTTTGAATCTCTGCTGTGAAGTTGCTTCCATTTTCTCTCTCTTATTTGGATGTGTATCTGGATGTGTTATAGAGACAAATGACCATCTAAATTTATAGAATCTGAAATAGGTGAGTAATATAATTGCACTAGTACCTGCCAAATGATAATTATTAGATGAACATTTAAAATAAATCATGATAGTCAAAAATGTATAAATCTTGTTGGCGAAAATAAAGATAAAAACAAAAGAAAAGCAAATCAAAGCAATAATTAAAACAACAGAATTGTGTACTCAATACGCCACTTGCTTATTATAAATTCATGAGGATGCGTCTCAGGAACTCATTCCTTACTCAGCCATTACTCATGATTTATCTTTCATCTTTACGATCTCCAAACACCATTCCTTTTATCTTAAAATGCTCCGCTTATGCTTTTACCTAAAAAACTAACACACAAAGTTAAAAATTCTACAACATGTATACACAAAATATGAAAACAAAAATTACAACAAAATTGCATGGGTTGCCTCCCTTCTAGCGCTAAATTTTATGCCTTCAGCCAGACATGACTGAAATCCATCTGTTAAGGAAGTTTCAATGTCATCTTGGATGTCCGATCAAAGACAATCCCATAAGCGTTGCTTTTGAAAGGTCTCTTCCACCGGTAAGGTAGCAATAAGAATTTTGTACCATTTATTGCTCGTGTCACCTTTTTATTCCTTACTGCTCCAGTGATTTCTGAAAAGAAAGTAAGAAAATTAGGAGGTCTCATATGGTGCTTGACTTTGAATGAGATTTCCATTCTGTCAAGCTTCTGGGCAATATCCTTGATTTGTAATCCCCAAAACAATGATGTTTCTCTTGAATGTTCTGGATCTTCACTAAGTTCAGACATATGTTCCTCCATTTGCTCTGCTTTTTGCTCCACCTTGTCTTCACAGATGTATTTTAGGATTTCCGCGTCCAATTCTTCATCTGTCATCTGTGAAATGCATGCCTCATAATTATCTGCCTGAGGATGTAAAGATGTGTCTGTAGGAACTGTATCAATATCATGAATGATACTATCAACAACATCAATTCTAAAACATTCTTCATTTTTTTCTTCACTCGGGAATTTCATGGCTTTGAAAACATTGAAGGTAACTTCTTGATCTTGAACTTTCATGGTCAGTTCTCCTTTCTGTACATCAATCATAGTTCGGCCTAATGCTAAGAATGGTCTCCCAAGAATGATTGGCACATCTTTGTCTTTATCTATGTCAAGGATAATAAAGTCTGCTGGGAGAATGAGTTTATCAACTTGACTAGCACATCTTCAACTACTCCTCTTGGAAATGCAAGTGTTCAATCAGCAAGTTGCAGTGAAACTTAGGTAGGCATAGCTTCTCCAATTTAAAGTTTCCTGTAAATAGAAAAAGACATTAAATTAACACTTGCACCTAAATCACATTAAGCCTTACCGAAGTTATGTTCTCCAATGATGCAAGGAATGGTGAAACTTTCAGGATCCTTCAACTTTGGAGGAAGTTTTCTTTGAATGATGGCGGTGCATTCTTCTGATAATGCTATTGTCTCATAATCTCCCAATCTCCGTTTTCGTGAAAGAATATCTTTCATGAATTTAGTATAACTGGGTATTTGTTCCAAAGCTTCTACAAATGGGATGTTGATGTGCAGCTTTTTGAAAACCTCCAAGAATCAAGCAAACTGGTTGTCCAATTTGCTTTTCTGAAGACGCTGAGGAAAAAGTGGAGGTGGAGTGATCTGTTCTTTTTCCTTAACTTCTTTTTCATTTGCTTCTTTTTCCTCCATCTGATTCTCTGCTTCTTTTGGAAAATATTCAACGGTTGCCTTGATTCCAACATCTTTGTTGATTTCAGTACCGTTTTTCAAGGTGATGGCTTGACATTGCTCATTCCCTCGGTTCTTTGGATTGGGTTTTGTATTGCTGGGAAGATTTGCTGGTGGTCAGTAACTCTGAGCATTGGCTAGTTGTCCAATTTGATTCTCCAGTGCTTTGATGGAAGCAGATTGATTTTGAAACATAACATCATATGCTGCTTGTTATTTTTTGAACATCTCTGCAAGCCAATCTTTCAATTCTGGGTCTTTTTCAAACTCCTGGCCTTTGTTCTGTTATTGGAATCCTGATGGTGGATAGTTCTTTTGCCCTGAATTGTTGTTCCATGAGAAATTGGGATGATTCCTCCACCCTGGATTGTAGGTGTTGGAATATGGATTGTTCCCCTGTTTGTTGAAATTGTTGACATAATTCAGCATTTCTTCATGTTGATTTTGTTTCGGTGCTTCTCCATAAGGTGAATTTGTGGTTCCTATGTTGCTTTGCATGCCAAAAGTTTCCATGAATTTGCATATTTGATCCAGTTTGGCACTGACTACTGAATTGGCTCCAACTTCATAAATTCCAGTAATTTGTTGAATCATGCTTCTTTCTATTGGCCATAAAGAATTGTTGTTGGCCATTTCTTCGATTAGGTCCCAAGCTTGATTTTCTCCTTTTGCCATTAATGCTCATCCAGCAGCAACATCAATTGTGGTTCTCATTATTTCAGAAAGTCCATTATAGAATGTTTGGACTTAAAGGTGAGGACATTTCCTGAGCAAATCTTTGTACCTTTCCCAAGCTTCGTAAAGAGTTTCTGATTCTTGTTGTACAAAGGATGTGATGTCATTCCTCAGCTTTCCAGTTCTGGCTGGTGGAAAGTACTTTGCAAGAAATTTGGTGGCTAAAGCTTTCCAAGTGGTGATGGAACCAGCTGGAAGTGAATGTAGCCAAGCTTTATCTCTGTCCTTCAAGGAGTATGGAAAAACACGCAGTCTCATTGCTTCTTCAGCTTCTCTGTTGTAATTGAAAGTTTCGCAAACTTCCAGAAAGTTACTGATGTGGGTATTAGGATCTTCAGTTGCTTTTCCCCCAAATTGCACTGCTTGCTGAATCATCTGAATGTAAGTTTTGATATCACCTGCATTCGCTGGTAAATGAGGAAGTACAATAAATGAAGTGGGGCCATCTACCACCAAAATTGTTCTGTCTCGAATAGGAATTGGTGGTGCAACCTGCAAAGGGTCATGTTCCATGTTAACAATTGCTTCTTGGCCTTGTCGCCTTTCTCTTCTCAACTGTCTGATGGTTCTTTAAATTTTTGGGTCAAGCGGTCGTAGTTAAAAGCTTCTGGCTCGTCTCATTAAGAATCTGATAACCTGAAACACAATAAAATGAAAACAATAAGTAAAAATAAAATTAGACACAAGTAACGTATCTAACCTTTAAACTAATAGTAAAAGATAAAGAAGTTTCCCGGCAACGGCGTCAAAAACTTGACCGGCGTAATCGCACACGTTTAACGCAAGTGCACGTATCGTTCAAGTAGTAAAAGATATCGATCCCACGAGGACTTATTACCTATTCTATTAATTTTAAGAGGTCAAGTTATTACAAATATCTAACAAGTTGTTTGAAAGGATAATGATGATTTTAAATTTAAAACAAATAAAAGAAATTGAGAATAGATTAATGAGAATTAAAACTATCTAGGGTGTGAATTCTTCCAATATTAATTAAAAGATGAAGTAGTTAAATCATAGTTGGGTAAAATATTGAGTTATTAATCTGGAATACTAAATTATATAAAAGCCTCTTTCGAATGATCATTTACAAATACCTAGAATAATCAAATTGAACCATATATCTATGTCAATTAAATTACCTAGATTCATTAAGATTGAATTCCAATTATTGATTACCCCCGCCCAACATGTATATTCCTATCATGTAAGGAAATCTATTAAAGGGTTATCTATCCTTAAGGAAGATCGTGGGTTGTTGAGACTAAGGTCTTAAACTTAAATCCCTATGTCTAGTTCATTTTCAGTTTACCTAGTCAATTTTATTAGTGATCAGTTAATAAAAAGGCATTAAGATTATGACTCAACAAATAACTCTTTAATTACCCAAACTATAATCTAACCCTTTTTAAATTGGTGATATTAGATTTTATCACAACCCTAGATATTTAACTTAGTTACAACGTGTTAGTTCCATTTTTATTGGCAATGTCCGTAACAAAACAAGTTCAATTGAGTTGTAATGAGTCTTGAAGATCTCGGAGCAATTGGACAAGTATTTGGCAACATGAGATAGAGATTTCAGAGCGACGTTTACTCTTTTGCATATTTCAGAAGATTTAGAGCTCCAATTGACATGAGATTAGTTTCATTAGCAAGTAGACTCGAAGCTGATCGCGTACATATAAAGAACTCATGATTTGGACAAGAGACGAGAAAGTTACAAGCGTTTTAAGTTGCCCCTGAAAACCAGTCCGCGTTCCGCGTTCGAGTTGAGTTCGTCATTTCGTTCGAACGGTTTTGAGGCAGAAACTTTGCGTTTGAGTTGCGTTTGAAGTGCGTTCGAACGTCCCTGCGTAAGTAGATTTTCTTAGACACGTTTTTAAGCCAAAATAAGACTAGGAAACCCTTTTCCTTTGCCCTACCTATATAAACAAACATTAAGCCACATTCCCCAATAGTTGAAGCAATATTTCTTGAGCCTAAATCTCTCAAAGCTTTCAACCTTATTTGAATCCACCATTGAAGACTTCTTCTTCTTATTGTCTTCTTCATTAATGGTGTGATTCCATCTTTGATAAACCTTCAACACAACTTAACCCAAATTCCCCAATCCTTTAGAGTTCTTTAGGATGAGGTTTGGTAGTCGGAGTTCCGACGTCATTGGTGATATAATCTACTCAGAGACTTCAGAGGTTCTGAAGAAAACCGTGGGTCGCGGGCTTGAGGAGTTGCCTTGAGTTCTTGCAGTATAGAGGTACTTGAGTCGGTGGAGTTGCCACCATAGGTCTTGACCATCGTTGTAAGTTTTTCTCGATATAGTGGATTGGGCTGGTAGCCGATATACCCGGAGTGTTTTTTACTCGGAAGAGTTTTCCACTTCGTCACCAAAATTACTTGTGTTGATTTTGTGTGGTTTGATTATATTTGCTGCTTTAATTATTGTTATTGTTTTTACATTTGCAGCATATTTTATTTATTTGTTATTGTGGTTGCCTGTTAAATTGCATGTTGCAATTCCATAGTAGCAGTATCAGGACGTGTCCTGCTTATTGTCTGTAATTCCGCATAGGGTCAGAACTTTGTGTAAAATCGAATTTTCAATTGGTATCAGAGCCTGAACTCAATCCTTGACCCTTTAGCTATGGAGCGTAGTCAACCCTTAAATTGTGATACCCTAACGGATCATGATTTGGCCTTATTTACAAAGAAGTTTAAGAAATTTCTTAAACTTAATAAGAGTGGCCATAACAGTGATAGGGATATGGAGATAAGCCTAGAGAGAGTAGGCATATCAGGAGAGAGACTGGAGAGGATAGGATAATAGATCCCGAGGTGTCCAGTGCCATGAATGTGAAGGATATGGGCACATTAGATCTGAGTGTCCCACATACCTTAGGGCTAAAGGCAAGAAAGCCATGGCTGCCTCTCTAGTGATTCAGAAGGTGTTATTCCTCTGATGAGTCTCCTAAAGGCAAGAAAAATTTTATTGCCTTTACTGCTAGTGTGACTGGTGAGAGAGAGATTGTGGTTAATGATGCTGATTCCGATGTCTCTCTTGATGAGTCTGTAGATGAGGAAAGTCTTCAGGTAGCTTATGTCGAACTGTTTAATGAGAGTTTGGCTATTAAGAAGACTAACTTAGAGGTCAATAAGAGGCTGAAACTAGTTGAGCTAGAAAAGAATGAAGCTCAAGCAAAATTTGAGCAGAGCATTTTGATGGTAGATGACCTGGAGGAGAAAAATAGAGGTCTTATTAATAGGGTCCAAATTTTAGAGACTGAACTTGAAGATACTAGAACCCAGTTGTCTGTATTTTCTAGTGAGAATAAAAAGGTGGACCGTATGTTAGGAATTATTTCTGAACCTAACTGTGATAAGGCTTCTTCTTCCAAAGCTGTGCCTGTAGCAGCTAAACGTGACTTAGGAAAGAAACATGTTGAGTGTAGTCATGTTATTCCTCCATTTATTCCTCGTCTTGTTTCCCAACCTCAATCTAGAGGTGTTGTGGGTAAACCTCGCTCTCATCCGAGGTTTGTGCCTGTGTGCCATCATTGTGGCAAGGCGGGACACATTAGGCCTAAGTGCTTCATGCTTCACGAGCAAAAGAAGAGGCCTAAAAAGGTGTCACCTAGATTTGACTCTTCAAATCTAGCTTCTCAAGTTTCTGCACTAACTAAACGGACAAAATTTCTTAGTGAGAAACTTAATTTGTTAACTAGGAATTCTCAAGTAGATGAGGTTCCTAGAAAGGTTTGGGTGAGGAAGCAAGATGAATTCCCATCTTCTTCTGCGTGTCCTGATGGACATGATGAGAGTGCACTTCGGTGTAACTCTGCTTAAATGATGCACTTTTATTTTCCCATTGCATGTGTGTGTGCGTGTGTTTTATGTTTTTGCACGTTTGTTTTATTTTCACAGCATATGGGTGTGTGTGTGTCTTGTTTTTGTTATATGTCCCTTGGTATATAGGATGGAAACCCGGACATAAATTTCATAGCCGATTCCGAATGGACGGTAGTATGTTCTGCACTCGGGATACAACTCCACGTACCATTGGATGTTTTACAAGCCTGTTTGTGTCTTTATTTTTTATTTGTTAAAATCTGAAAAATTAAAAAAAAAAATAGAAAATGAAAAAGACAAATTTTTTTCGGCTTGTTAGAGCATGAAAAGCTTATGCATGTGATCCTGGAATGTAGGATATATGATTATGCATGTATGATATGTTTTATTTTCTTGATGCTCTATATACATGAGTGTATGTGATAAAAACCTTTGGTATATCCTGTGCTTGCATCTTCACATACACGTTTTTAGTTTGTCAAGGCTTGGTTGCATGTATGAGTTTTTGGAATAACAATCTAATTTCTTTCATATCTTGTTTGCTCAATAGTGTGACCTTTGACTAGTTGACATTGCTATCCCCTTTTGCAAAGTAAAAAGAAATAATTTTTTTTTAAAAAAAAAATGAGACTCACGTGCAAAAGAGCCAAAATGGCTAAATTCAAAAGATAAGGGCAAAAACCCTTCACTCGAAAGAGTTGTTAAATGTGAGCTCATGATTTTTATGGGGTAAACATTATAACATACAACCAATGTTGCTTATTTTCAGGTCCTAGTGGTGCTGGGTTTGAACACCTATTTTGTGGACTTGGTTTGTTTAGAGATGGATTTCTTTAGCTGTGTCCAGCTCATAAAATAAGATCTTAAGCCTTGATTTGCTGTGCACTTTATTTTTCACGCAAGTGCTTTATATGCTTTGGTGTTTATGTCATATGCATAAGTGTTGTATTTAGCCTCTTTTAAAATGATGCATATTGTTTCATGTCATAAACAGCTAAATACTGACTGGGTATCATTGTATCAGCTTGAAATGCTGTTTCAGTCAGTTTTTGACAGGATTTTTATTTATCTCAGTATGTGCCTGTGTGTGCTTCATGTTATTGCATACCAATTTGTTTCTTCATTCTTGTGCACTTTTTCTGAGTTTTTTTGGTTTGCTTCCCGTGTGTTATTTTGCTAACTCTATGTGCCTGTTAGTGAGGGGGAGTAATTCCTGTTTGTTTATGCTCTTGCATTTGTTGTCTCCTGTTCTCCTGTTATTTTTCCTGTTTCTTTTATCCTTTGTCATTTCGTGACAAAAAGGGGGAGAGTAATATATTAAGGGGGAGAGCCTTAATATATCGGAGGGAGACGTAGAATATCCTTTAGATATCTCCGTTTTAAGGGGAGTTAAGATTAAGAGGGAGAGGGATTTCTACTTGTATATGCATGAGATTTTTACCTGCTTTATGTTTTACTTGATTATCCTAATGCTTTTCACGGTATATTATTGTTTGTGGATGTTTCAGGTAAGCAGGTATGTTGCTGCGGTGGCATTTTTTTCAAGACTACTTTGTTAGGTATTAGATCGAGTCCTATTGTAATAAGTCTCTGTTTTGATGGTTGACAGTTGACTATTTTGCTTTTTGGGTCTATTACCGTAGTATTTGTATTAGGTAGTGTTTTGTCACGGAATGCCAAAGGGGGAGATTGTTAGTTCCATTTTTATTGGCAATGTCCGTAACAAAACAAGTTCAATTGAGTTGTAATGAGTCTTGAAGATCTCGGAGCAATTGGACAAGTATTTGGCAACATGAGATAGAGATTTCAGAGCGACGTTTACTCTTTTGCATATTTCAGAAGATTTAGAGCTCCAATTGACATGAGGTTAGTTGCATTAGCAAGTAGACTCGAAGACGATCGCGTACATATAAAGAACTCATGATTTGGACAAGAGACGAGAAAGTTACAAGCGTTTTAAGTTGCCCCTGAAAACCAGTCCGCGTTCCGCGTTCGAGTTGAGTTCGTCATTTCGTTCGAACGGTTTCGAGGCAGAAACTTTGCGTTTGAGTTGCGTTTGAAGTGCGTTCGAACGTCCCTGCGTAAGTAGGTTTTCTTAGACACGTTTTTAAGCCAAAATAAGACTAGGAAACCCTTTTCCTTTGCCCTACCTATATAAACAAACATTAAGCCACATTTCCCAATAGTTGAAGCAATTATTTCTTGAGCCTAAATCTCTCAAAGCTTTCAACCTTATTTGAATCCACCATTGAAGACTTCTTCTTCTTATTGTCTTCTTCATTAATGGTGTGATTCCATCTCTGATAAACCTTCAACACAACTTAACCCAAATTCCCCAATCCTTTAGAGTTCTTTAGGAGGAGGTTTGGTAGTCGGAGTTCCGACGTCATTGGTGATATAATCTACTCAGAGACTTCAGAGGTTCTGAAGAAAACCGTGGGTCGCGGGCTTGAGGAGTTGCCTTGAGTTCTTGCAGTATAGAGGTACTTGAGTCGGTGGAGTTGCCACCATAGGTCTTGACCATCGCTGTAAGTTTTTCTCGATATAGTGGATTGGGCTGGTAGCCGATATACCCGGAGTGGTTTTTTACTCGGAAGAGTTTTCCACTTCGTCACCAAAATTACTTGTGTTGATTTTGTGTGGTTTGATTATATTTGCTGCTTTAATTATTGTTATTGTTTTTACATTTGCAGCATATTTTATTTATTTGTTATTGTGGTTGCCTGTTAAATTGCATGTTGCAATTCCATAGTAGCAGTATCAGGACGTGTCCTGCTTATTGTCTGTAATTCCGCATAGGGTCAGAACTTTGTGTAAAATCGAATTTTCACAACGCATAACTAAAACTGATAAAAACTTAAATACATAAAATGAAATTGTAGAAAAGTAATTGTAGAATATTAATTGCAAAAGAAAGAAATGAAATGCTAAAGTAAAAGGAAATAAGTTCTACTATTTACTATTTAGATATCTCCCATAAAATAATAATATATTAACTTGTGATATTTTAAACCAACCATCCGTAATGGCGGTATCCTGATTAAGTCAAATTCGAATGTACCAGCCATAAGGCGGAACAGAAATATAAACTTAAACCAACCGTCCTAGAATAGCGGTATCCTCATTAAGTCAGGTTAACCAGATTAAATTAAATAACCAACCATCCGAAAATGGCGGTATCCTTTATTAATTCAAGTTTTAAATAGTTTATATATCATATTTTAAGGGAGATTAATCTAAAAAACAATAGTAAAAGAATTACCTTATTACCGCATCATGGAGAAATTAGCCCCTCATGGATGGATAGAATTACTACTACAAAGCGTAATTAAAACTGAATATAAGAAGAAAATAAGAAGAACTCTTTATTATATACGTATTTCAGAGGATTTTGGTACATTTTGAAACTAAGAAATTGAACTCTATTTATAGGCGAAAAAATCTAATTTTTTATTATTATTTTCTGATTTTTATTATTTTATTATTTTATTATTTTATTATATATTTTTTTGGATTGCTGAATTTTTGACACGTGGCATGGTGGCTAAAAATAACGGCTCGTTGAATTTTTGACACATGGCATGCGGTGCAGACGCCCAAAATTACCAAAATACCATTTTTGCCGGGACGCTCAAATTACCAAAATACATTTTTTGCCAAATTTCATAGTTTTGCTCCAAATCACCTCCAAAATGTCTTGAAACTTTATTTCAGTGTTGGGACGCCCAAAATTACCAAAATACCCTTGTGTCAAGACGCCCAAAATACCATTTTTGCCAAATTTCACCAAATTTCACAGTTTTGCTTCAAATCACCTCCAGAATGTCTTGAAACTTTATTTATCTATAAAATAACACAAAACACATCAAAATATTCACAAAACTCAAGAAACTATACAAAATATTAAGTTAAATGAGTGGGAAATAGTGATAGTTTTACCACTCATCACTTTGTCATTTCGTGATAAAAATGGGGAGAGTAATATATTAAGGAGGAGAATAATATATTAAGAGGGAGAGCCTTAACATATGAAAGAGAGTCGTAGATTATCCTTTAGATATCTTCGTTCTAGATGGAGTTCAAATTAGGGGGAGTGAGATTCTACTTGTACATGCATGAGATTTTTACCTGTTTTATGTTATACTTGATAATCCCAATGATTTTCACAGTATATTGTTGTTTGTGGATGTTTCAGGTAAGCAGGTTTGTTGTTGCGGTGACATTGATTTCAATACTACTTGTTTAGATATTAAATCAAGTCCTATTGTAATAAGTCATTGTTTTGATGGTTGACAGTTGATTATTTTCTTTTTAGGTCTATTACCGTGATATTTATATTAGGTAGTGTTTGTCACGGAATAGAAAATGAGGAGATTGTTAGTTCCATTTTTTTTATTGAAAAGTCTGTAATAAAATAAGTTCAATTGAGTTGTAATAAGTCTTGAAGATCTCGGAGCAATTAGACAAGTATTTGGCAACATGAGATAGAGATTTCAGAGCGACGTTTACTCTTTTGCATATTTTAGAAGATTTAGAGCTCCAATTGACATGAAGTTAGTTGCATTGGAAAGTAGACTCGAATACGATCGCGTACATATAAACAACTCAGGATTTGGCTAAGAGACGATAAAGTTACAAGCTTTTTATGTTGCCTTTGAAAACCAGTTTGTGTCCCACGTTCGTGTTGAGTTCGTAAATTCGTAAGAACATTTTCGAGGCAGAAACTTTGTGTTTGAAGTACGTTCGAATGTCCTTGCGTAAGTAGGTTTTCTTAGACACGTTTTTATGCTAATATAACAGTAGGAAACATTTTTCCTTTGCTCTACTTATATAAACAAACATTGAGCCACCTTCCCCAACAGTTGAAGCATATTTTCCTTAAGCCAAAAATCTCTCAAAGCTTTCAACTCTCTTTGATTTCACCTTGAAGACTCTTTGAATTTCTTGTCTTCTTTGTTAATGGTGAAATCCATTATTTGTTAAACATTCAACACAACTTAACCCAAATTACATAATCCTTTAGAGTTCTTTAGGAAGAAGTTTGGTAGTCGGAGTTCCGGCGTCATTGGTGATACAATCTACTCAGAGACTTCAGAAGTTCTGAAGAAAATCGTGGGTCGCGGGCTTGAGGAGTTGTCTTGAGTTCTTGCAGTATTGAGGTACTTGAGTCGGTGGAGTTGCCACCATAGGTCTTGACCATCACTGTAAGTTTTTCTCTATATAGTGGATTCGGGTGGTAGCCTATACCCGGAATGGTTTTTCACTCACAAGAGTTTTCCACTTCGTCGCCAAAATTATTGTGTTGATTTTTGTGTGATTGATTTAATTTGCTGCCTTAATTTATTATTGTTGTTTTTATATTTGCAGCATAATTAATTGTTGGATAATGTGGTTGTCTGTTAATTTATCCATAGTAGTAGTAACATGATTTGTCCTGCTTATTGTTTGTAATTCCGCACATGGTTAAAACTTTAAGATAACCCCGAATTTTCAATATCTTTCATTATGTTAAATTTACATCATCAAATTTATTGAACCATGACGAGAAGTAAATCAAAAATATTAAGAGATAACAATTCAAGAATTATAAAAAAGTAAGTCCTTTTATAAGAGAAATTTTTTTGCCCTAAAAATATAAAAAAAAAAAAAATTGAACTTATTGGTAGTGGATAACCCATGTGGGTATCTGTTGATCTGCTTAATTACCAAACTCGCAGCAGATTCTATCTTAAATTATCAAACCCGCTCAAGTATTTACCAAGTCCTACCAATTGCGAGCAAATTTTTGCGGGTTTGCAAGCAAAATTACTATCCTTAGTTCCATTAATATTTTTAAAATTTCACTCATTTTCCACGTTGCTATGCAAGTACGTTCACAACTTACCAATGGGCTCATAACGTAGCCTATTAATAAATTATATCCCTTGACATGTTGAATGATATGAAATCGAGTCCTTGCAATAAAAATGAAGGCTTAATTATCTTCATTTATCTCATTTAATGTGCATTATTGGTAAATTTCTTCCCTTATATAATATATATATATATATGTGTGTGTGGATTTTTACATGATTTAGATATTCAATCCTATATTCATGGGATAAATCCTGAATTGAAAAACTTAAATAAAAAGATATTCCTTAAAATAGGAAAATATGTCTATTTAGGATAAATCTTACTCGCACAATGTAAGCTTACTTAAAACATTATTAGGCAAATTTTACAAGGAATATTAATAACTTAATTAAAGAATAAATACCCTAACCAATATTGAGAAATAATAAAAATACAATAGTAAAATATACAATCATATAAAGCTTATAAATTTTAATAATAAAATATTAAACAATAATATTCTTTTGGCTTTTATTCCCAAATTTGATTTTTCTCTACTATCTTTCGCTTCCATGATTTTCTATTGATCTTATCCTTTATTAGTCTACAAGAAAATGGAGGAAATTTCTAAGAAATAACAAATGATCATCCCATTAGACTTATTTTCACACTTCACATGGTCATTCAATTTGGCCATGGAAGACTTTTGTATACATTTATATATACCTACCCACATAAAATTGAGAGCTATAAAAAAGCATTATACTCATTTATATGACATATATCTTGGAATAAAAAAAAAATAATACATGGAATATTAATTTATGAGTGATTTTCACTTCTCTTTTTACCTCATAAAAAAGAGTGAATAAGCTCATGTAGTGGATGTTAAACTAATTGGAAATATTAACGAACCTTTATTTACAATACAAAAATAAATATGACCGCGTTAATAAAATTATTTAAAAATATTTTATCTTTTCAACCTATCTGGCAATGACAGATTTTAAGCTCATGGATTGATGTTTTCAATTAATTAGTGAGTAAATTGAAGAAGGTTAAAATATTTGAAGATAAATATAAATTAATCTGGCAATGACAGATTTTTTTCCCTTGACGTTAAATTATAAATAACAAGTTCCTTGTAAACTTAAAGGGTTGTTACATCAACAACGATACAACATAATTTTGTTGTATTGTAAAATTTTTCCTTAATATGCCGCCCGTGGCATGTGGGAAATAGGATGCTTCACCCTAAGCTTGTTTACAAACTACATTGTTCCAATATCATTAGTATCACATGAGGAAGCTAAAATGGAAAATATTTTGACAAATCGAGCCCTTGCAATAACAACGAAGACTCAATTATCTTCATTTATCTCATTTAATATACATTAGAGGTAAATTTCTTTCCTATATATATGGATTTTTACGTGGTTCCGATATTCAATCCTACATCCATGAGATAAATCATAATTGAAAATCCTGGATAAAAAAATATTTCTTAGAATAGAAAAATATGTCTTATTTAGGATAAATCCTACTCGCACAATGTAAGCTTGTTTAAAAAGTTATTAGATCATTTTTAAAAGGAATATTAATAACTTAATTAAAGAATAAATATCCTAAAAAATATTGAGAAATAATAAAAATATAATAGTAAAATATAAAATCTTATAAAACTTATAAAATTTAATAATAAAATATTAAACTATGATATTTTTGTGCCTCTTTTTCCTAAATTCGGTTAGTCTTTTCTATCTTTTTGCTTCCATGATTTCCTATTGATCTTATCATTTATTAGTCGGGGTCAGGTCGGGTCAGATTTTTTGTATTTTTATGACCCGATCTAGTCGTGTCATTCAGGTCTTCCGACCTGAAACTATAAATTCGAGAAGGTGACCCGTGTAGGTCTGGTCAAAAACTTACGGATTAGATCGGGTCAACATATTATAACTTTTAAAGACTAAATATGCTATTGAATAGGAAAATGTGTCTTATTAAGATAATGTAAGCTTGCTTAAAAAGTTATATGGCGATTTTTACAAGGAATATTGATAACTTTTAAAGAATAAATATCCTAAATAATATTGAGAAATAATTAAAATATAATAGTAAAATGTAAAATCTTATAAGACTTACAAAATTTAATAATAAAATATTAAAATATAATATTCATTGTGTTTTTTTTTTGCCCCAAATTAGGATTCTCTTTATTATCTATATTATCCTTTATTAGTCTATAAAAAAATTGGCAGGCAATTTCTAAGAAAGAACAAGTGACCATCACATCAGTCTTTGCTTTCACACTTCACATTGCTCCTTCAATTTAATCATGGTAGACTTTGTATACATTTAAAGGGGTATTCCTACAATACCCTTGGGTATCAGATACCCAAAGGTTGGTAGCATTAAAAAAAACAAAAAAAATGAGAGTAACTGGTTGCAACCAGTTACTAAAAAAATTAAAAATAATTTTTTATTATATAAATTATAAAATATGAATAAAAATAAAATTGTAAAAAAAATTTATTGTAAGTTTTTAAAAATTTATTTTTAAAAATACTGAAAAAATTAAAATAATAAAAAAATCTAATTTTTTATAATACTGATAAAATAAAATAATATATAAATATATTGCATATTTATTGGTAAAGGTTGCATGTTAAATGGTAGAGGTTGCATGTTCAACGGTCATAGTTACATGTGTGATTTTCGAGGCAGATGTTGTTGCATGTTATTGTTAAAGTTACATGTCCAACGGTGTCATTTTGCATGTTTATTGCTAAAGGTTTCATCGTCAAAATATTGCATATTTATTGGTAAAAGTTGCATGTTGGATTGTAGAGGTTGCATGTTCAACGGTCATAGTTGCAGGTGTGATTTTCGAGGCAGATGTTGTTGCATGTTATTGCTAAAGTTACATGTCCAACGGTTTCATTTTGCATTTTATTGCTAAAGGTTCATCTTCGAAATATTGCATATTTATTGGTAAAATTTGCATGTTGGATGGTAGAGATTGCATGTTCAACGGTCATAGTTGCAGGTGTGATTTTCGAGGCAGATGTTGTTGCATGTTATTGCTAAAGTTACATGTCCAACGGTGTCATTTTGCATGTTTATTGCTAAATGTTTCATCTTCAAAATATTGCATATTTATTGGTAAAATTTGCATGTTGGATTGTAGAGGTTGCATGTTCAACGGTCATAGTTGCAGGTGTGATTTTCGAGGCAGATGTTGTTGCATGTTATTGCTAAAGTTACATGTCCAACGGTGTCATTTTGCATGTTTATTGCTAAAGGTTTCATCTTCAAAATATTGCATATTTATTGGTAAAAGTTGCATGTTGGATTGTAGAGGTTGCATATTCAACGGTCATAGTTGCAGGTGTGATTTTCGAGGCAGATGTTGTTGCATGTTATTGCTAAAGTTACATGTCCAACGGTGTCGTTTTGCATGTTTATTGCTAAAGGTTTCATCTTCAAAATATTGCATATTTATTGGTAAAAGTTGCATGTTGGATTGTAGAGGTTGCATATTCAACGGTCATAGTTGCAGGTGTGATTTTCGAGGCAGATGTTGTTGCATGTTATTGCTAAAGTTACATGTCCAACGGTGTCGTTTTGCATGTTTATTGCTAAAGGTTCATCTTCAAAATATTGCATATTTATTGGTAAAAGTTGCATGTTGGATTGTAGAGGTTGCATGTTCAACGGTCATAGTTGCAGGTGTGATTTTCGAGGCAGATGTTGTTGCATGTTATTGCTAAAGTTACATGTCCAATGGTGTCATTTTGCATGTTTATTGCTAAAGGTTTCATCTTCAAAATATTGCATATTTATTGCTAAAAGTTGCATGTTGGATTGTAGAGGTTGCATGTTCAACGGTCATAGTTGCAGGTGTGATTTTCGAGGCAGATGTTGTTGCATGTTATTGCTAAAGTTACATGTCCAACGGTGTCATTTTGCATGTTTATTGCTAAAGGTTTCATCTTCAAAATATTGCATATTTATTAGTAAACGTTGCAAGTTTAATGGTCGTGGTTGCATATTCGATGGTCATATTTATGCGCCCTAGCAGAAATTTTGAGTGATTTTTCCTTAAAAACTAAGGAATTTTTTGTTTTTCAAGTTTAAAATATTTGTTGCATCTTTTAAGGTTGAAAGTTGCATCTTAATGGTGAAATTGCATTTTTTGTGAAAATAATTATTATTTCATATGAAAGGTAATTAGGATGAAAATGACTTTTTATTAATTACATAAGATGAGAATTTTTTAATTATAGTCTTTCGGATAATTATATGAACATATGTTAATATCAAAAAATGTACTTATAATTCTCATTAATTACATATGTTAATGTTGCTATCTGTAACTGACCAATATAACCGAATATTGAAAAAAATAAAAGAAATATATAAAGTTTGAAAAATTAATCAATTATTCACTTAGGATAATTACTGAAGTTAATGAGCATGAAGTAGAATTCTCATAATGTTATAGTTTTTTTTATAACTACTTAATAACTATATTTTTCTGTTTAAATAATTATTATTTCATATGATAAGTCATGACTATGAAAATGATTTTTATTAATTACAAAATATGATAATTTTTTTTAATTCTATTTTTTGCCTAAAATTTTATAATTTTCTTAAAATAATCAGTATTTAGTCCTACATTTGTGAGATGGGCCTGAGATGGGCTTAAGATGGGCTTCTAAAAAAGAAAATTAGGCCCAACTAACTTCATTAATGGAAAATGAAATTTGCATTAAGTTTTGTGAAGTGGACGTTGGTGGGTGTGCTTCATGAAGGAGTTACTCTCCACCAACCACCCCAAGCAACAACTATCATTCTACTACAGTTTCAACCTATGTGCAGCTTGTTGAGATCCTTATTTCACCATTTTGTTCAGTCTTGCTGGCTACAAGAGCAAGTTCGGTGCTTCCATGAGCAGTAAGTACATTCCGCAAAGATTTATTTGGTTTTGGTTCACTGCCTTCTGTCTTGTTCTTGTTCACTGCCTTGTTGAATGTTCTTCTTCTTCACTGCCTTGTTCTTGTTAACTGCCTTGTTGATTCTTCTTGTTCACTGTCTTGTTGAATGTTCTTCTTCATCATTGTCTTGTTCTTGTTAACAGCCTTGTTGATTCTTCTTGTTCACTGCCTTGTTGAATGTTCTTCTTCTTCACTACCTTGTTCTTGTTAACTGCCTTGTTGATTCTTCTTGTTCACTGCCTTGTTGAATGTTGTTCTTGTTGACTGCCTTGTTCTTGTTCATTAGTTTGCCTTGGTTTTTCTTGGTTATTGTTTTTGTACATTCACGATTTTCTTGGTTATTGTTCTTGTTCATTCACGAAATTTAACTTCGAAATTAATCAAATGATTCAGCTGGTTTTTCTTGTTTTATTCAGCTGTACTAATGACTTCAACATCAGCTACTGGAAGTATTGCAGCTTGGGGGTTCGACCTCAATAAAGAAGATTGCAGCCAATATTTTGGGGATATTTCAGCCACTCCAACTAATGCTACAGAAAGTAGCAAGTTTCAACCTTCAAAGAACACATGTACAGATGACTTCACTGCATCAATAACTGTTGGTTCTGAATTTGATTCAGTCGCAGATGCGGAGGCATGTTATAAAAAGCATTCAAAGTCTGTTGGATTCTCCACGAGGAAAGATGAGATTCGTAAAGATACTAAAAGTAGCAAAATAGTATTTCGTTCTTGGGTTTGCTCTTGCCAAGGTTTTAGATCGAAAAAATATTGGGATCGAACTAATCGAGTTAGGGAACCGAAGGGCATTACTCGTAACGGTTGTCCAGCGGAACTCCATATCAAATTTAATCATTTAGGACATAAATATGTTGTTGTCAAATTCATTGATGACCACGGTCACATGTTGGCATCCCCATATGAGACACAATTTCTTCGTTCCCACATACATGTAAGTAACGCTGATTTTTCACATGCTCAGGCACTGCAATATGTAGGGGTTAAAGTCTGTCAATTCATGGATTTTAAAAGTGACCAGGTAGAAGGTTTTCATAATGTTGGGTTCGTGGGTAAAGATTTGTAGAATAAACTCGATGCTAGTCGACGTGCAGATTTATCAGAGACGAATTCTGAAGCCGCAATTGCATATTTGTCTGCAAAAGTCGATTCTGATCTTGGTGTGTATTTCGAATATACGTTGACTGAGGATAATATATTACGTAACTTGTTTTGGACTGACACTGTTGCAAGACATGATTATGAATGTTTCGGTGATGTTTTGGCATTTGATGCGACATACAAGAAAAATGCATACAACCTCCCTTTAGTTGTGTTGGTTGGGGTAAATCACCATCGTAGAACAACTATTTTCAGTTTTACTTTACTCAGTGACGAAACAGTGGACTCATATATTTGGCTGCTACAGACATTTCTGACTACAATGCATAATAAACAACCTAAGTCAGTCATAACTGTTGGTGATAAGGCAATGTCAAAGGCAATAAAAACAGTTATGGGAGGCTGTTCACATCGTTTGTGCTGTTGGCATCTTCAAAGAAATACGCAAGCAAATATCAAAAAAGAAGAATTCACCAAAAAATTTAGCTCATTCATATTGAAGCCGTTTTCCATAGATGAATTTGAAAGACAATGGGCTGATTTAGTTTCTGAGATGGGATTAGAGAAAAATGAATGGGTTCAAAAGATGTACCAGAAACGTGCAAATGGGCTGAGGCTTATTTGAAAGGAATTTTTTTTTGGTGGAATGCGAACGACGCAAAGGTGTGAGAGTTTAAATTCATACTTGTCTCAGTTCTTTAAGGTGAAGTTGAAATTGTATGATTTTATTCGACAAATATATCGTGCATTGTACTACATACGACATAAAGAATCTAAAGATGAGTTTGATTCGACCTACAGTAGTCCAGTTTTAACGACACATCTACACAGCATCGAGAAACATGCATCTGAAGTTTATACGAAGAATGTTTTTCAATGGGTTCGAGAAGAGATATCTTGTGAGTCATCGTTAATTATGGTGACTTGTGAGAAATCCATAGGTTCAAATATCTATACAATTACTAAGTTCCAGCACCCGAGCCTAAGATGGAGAGTTGTTTTAGATGTTGAAAGAGCGCACATTGCGTGTTCTTGTAAGATGCTAGAATCTTCAGGTATTCCATGTTGTCATATTTTTCATGTTATGAAATTGGAGCAAATGGTTAGTATACCGCATACATTGATTATAGAGCGGTGGACGAAATCCACAAAGAAGTCAGCCAATTATACTGTGGATATTGCACCTCCTCACATGGACAAGCAACTGATGGAGGTTGCCAAATTTGGATCTTTGGCAGCGGCATGTAATAATTTGTGTTTTATTGCATCCAAAAATGAGAATGCTTACACAGAAGCTGTATCTGAGATACAATGGCTCACAAGCAAATTTGAGCAAGTTATTTCTATTGAAGAAATTGGAATACTTGGTAATGTTGTTGGTTGTGATACGAGCATACAAGTCAAAAACCCTGGTGTCATTATTACAAAAGGATGTGGTAAAAGGTCAAAGAATGACGTAGTCAAAATTAGAAAATGTAGCCAATGTCAGCAAACAGGGAACAACAAAAGGAATTGTTCTATAAAAAATGTTACTGCTATCGATGAAGGTGGAAGTAGTCTCAGTGGAACTAGTGTCTCATCACAAACATATTGGATGCCATCAACACCAGAATGTTCATCAGGTATTAAGAACTCAAAGTATTGCAAGGAGAATTATTGAATATAGTTGTTTATTTGCATGTAAAATATTATTTTTTGAGTTATAGAATTCGATTCCTTCAAAGAATAATTGGTCTGTGAATATTTGTAGCTTTTGCAAGTGACAATCTAACGTCATCTACGTATCCAATGCCTTCGACTTCAGAAGCATTTACAGGTATTAATTTCCGAATGAATTTCATAATTTAATATAGACCGAACTTAATGCACATAAATACTTTGACAGGTTTCGGTAGTGACAATAATTTTTTCGGAACCTCTTCACTACGCTGTTACGAAAACTGTACATGGTGGCCTTACTCCATGTAGTCTTTTATTTCGTTATTGGATGACATTTCTTCTGTTGTAATTAGTACGTAACAAGCATGATGGATGTTGTAATAGCAATTTTTTTGGAACCTCTTAACAGTGTTGTTGAATGTTGTAATGGTAATTTTTTTGGAACCTCTTAACAGTGCTGTTGAATGTTGTCATGGAAAATGTATCATACTTTTTGAAATGTTTGTATTGCACCTGAGTGAAGGTATAAATTTTTTGTAATGATTTAATTTTTTTTTACTGTCTTGTTATCTAGGTTTTCATAAAATTTAGGAACCATTTTCGTCAGAGGACATCATGCATACACAGAAGTTGTTCACTGAATTGCTTAATGCAAGATGTTGTTTAATGCTATTGATAGTGTTGGGTTGGTGCTCAGAGCGCCAATCCGGACCATATTTATGTATGATTCATGAATACGAATATCTCATTTTCCCATAATACTACTTACTTAGTGGTTGCACCTCTTGTTTTATATACGTATTCGATCTGATTACGATTAGATTGAAACTAAATATGGTTTAGTGATATGTATATATTAGACAAAGACCCGATAATATATAATGCAATACACAGTTACAAAGATAGTTTGTAATTGACATTGGGAAGTGTCATTGCTATATATATATATATATATATTATCGAATAAAGTTCCTGGTCAAGATTCACTAACATGGGTCGGTTAGTCAAATCTGCTTAGACCAGTACATGTCGTATATCGAGACTTGGTTCGATGGTTTATCCCAATGAACCATGAGTCTAGGGAGACTCGTATAGACGTGTAGGTGTTTATAATGGATAAACACTGAACGGCTCACCGAAGATTCTTAATAGATGGTACCCACGTCAGTCATAAGAATCTTCTCGGTTGAGTAGCATAGTGGTCCTTCGACTTGAGACACCACTGTGGATGTATGAGACATCCTCCACACTTAGATGGCAGTCACGTCACCGATCTATTTAGATCAGACCTCCGCCTGTTCGTTGGGTGTGGACTGATCCTCAGGATATCCTGTGTGTGTCAAGATAGGAGCCCTTCAGTTCTGTGACGGAGGGATTATACGTATGCAATGACCTCGACCTGTATGATTGAGTGAGATTATCCGTGGTCGTCATAATCTACGGGTTGATAGATTATGCACATGAAATTGGATTTCATGACGGATATACCTGAATCTAGAGAGTCTCAATAATGAAACATACTCGTAGAGCACTAGAGCAACATTTATAGATAATGTTGATTATTTATAAATCGTTTAATCGTTAAACGAAAAATACATGCGAACGGGCCAAACCGTCATTTCCTAATTAATGTGTATTTGTATTTAATATATGATATTATTAAATACACATTAATAAATGGTCAAATAAAGGTATTTGACATATATCATCAATATATGTATTTGATATATTTAAAGTAAATATAATACATTGATTAATATAATTAAAATATAAATATATCATCAAATGATAAAGTTATGAAATGATTATAAGTGTTTAATGTTGACTTTAAAGTAAAGGAAATGGTAGTCAAATTGGATTTGACTTCTTTGATATTTGTTTAAAATGTTTAAAATTGAAATATCATTTTCCTTTATTTTTCCATTAAATTTCGGCCATGACCTTATAAATATAAGAGTTATATTTTTTCATGGTTGCCATTATTGACTTTATATAAATATCTTTAAAAAGGTTTTAGATATTTATTAAAGTAAATCAAATGAAATTCAAATGAAATTGAAATTAATATTTCTTGTATATGCCTTTGCCAAATTCGGCCAAGGCCTTTGTTGATGCAAGTATATATTGTTCTCTTTTCATTTGAAATGTTAACCTAATACATTTCAAAAAAAAACACCATTAATGGAGACAAAGGAACCTTGTGAGAAAGAAAGAAGAAATCAAATAAAGCTTGGATTTTAGTAAGTTTTTCCAACTTTCTATTAGAAAGGAAAATGTTCCTTAGGATCTAGGCTTTAACATATGATGTTCTTAGATTATTTCTTTCTTTATTCCTTGTGTTTTTGTTGATGGAAGTTTTGGTGGAAGTGTTGAGCATGTATGATGAAGGAAGATTGTGACTATTGTAGTTATAAGCTTTCTTTTAAGGTTTTGGAAACCATGTTGCTAATCTAGAGTTGTTGACCCACTCTTAGATGACCTAGATTTGATCTTGAGTTGTTTCATTGTGTTGAGACTTTGATTGGATGGAAGAAACATGATTGAAGTATTGGATTTAACCAATTTGGTCTAATTTGTCCAATTTGATGAAATTGAAAAATTAGGGTCATGACCAATTCCAAATTTGGGGCTTTTCATATATGTTGTGCATTTGGATGTTATGATGCATATAAAGTTTCATGTTCATTGGATTACATCTTGATGTGTTTTGGTGCATGAAATGACAAAATGCACAAGTTGCCTACTTTTGGGAGGCATTCGGCCAAATGACTCAAAATGGGGATTTATGTTGCTTTTGGTGTTTTGATGTTTTGAACATGCTAAGTTCATCTTAGAAATGATTTAGAATCATTCAAAATTGATTAGATCAATTTCGGACTAAAATGGACAAAATACCAATGTAAGGGTAATTCGGTAAATTCACTTGAATATGATTCATTTGAATTTTGTTTCATAATTTGATTATTGGATAATTAAATAAATGTGTTTATTTAATTAATCCGAGAAAAAGTTTTGAAATCGGAAAATTTGATTTTCCGCGATTCCGAGCGTTACCGGATTTAGCCCCTAAAAACCCCAATAAAATGGTATCAGAGCGAGTCTGATTCTAGGCCTCCATAAATGATTAGCTTGTTTTATTCAATGTTTAATCATGTTTTCTTAACTATATACATGCTTGGTGTAATCTAATTTGATTAGATTTAGGGTGTATGACACTTAATGTAATATCCCCGCTTAATAAGGTTTGAAAGTAACTAGTATTTGGAATACTTGTTTCTTGGTCCGTCTTGTCAATACGGTTTATAAGTATCTTTTTGTTGTCTACATCCGAGACCGTGCCTCTGCTGTGAGGGTGTAGCTGATAGAAATTTATTTATGCCGGATGTATATTAGATACTAGATAAATTCAAGCGAAAGTAGAATCCTGAACGTGCCCTAGCTGTCAGGGTTACGCAAGTAACTTGAGTTTATCATTGACAAGTTTAACCTTGGTATGTCTCCTTGTGGGCCTGCCTCCGCAGCGACAACGAGAAACGACCAGGACCAAAACCTCGAAGTCACTAGTGAGTGATTGACAATAAGTTGTCTACCTGTGAATATACGTAGGCGAGACCGTGTCTCTGCTGTGAGTCGAAATATATTCATGGGGTCCTCTTACCATTATGGAATTCGATTTAATTATTGAATTCTCGTCTTTCCGTTGGGGATTACGGCATTACGTAAAAATAGTGGGAGGTACTGCTAAGTTTAAAATATTCCATAACTTTGGCCGTGTGTATTATTATGGAAATTGCCGCTTGTTTGTTTCCTTATTCTATTGTTTGAATAGAATTAAACTTTTATTTACTGCACACATATTATGATATGTTATCTGACTAGACTCTTGGTTGTAGTTATTCTAGAATAGGTTCTAGATACTAATAGACAAGGATATTATTAGATTAATCTAGACCATTGGGAACTGTTGTTCTGATTTTCTTCAAAAATCAAGATGGTTAATGACTTAGTTTCTAAGTCACAAAAGATAATCTAGATAGATATCCCTTTTAAGATATAATACTTTAGAGAAATAATTTCTTATGCGGTAAGAATTGACTTGAATCAGTTCATGTCTCGAGATTCTTGACTGGCATTAAGAAAGCCCTATTAGTTTTTTATTTATCTAGTAATGATGTTTCTAAGCTTTAATTACCTTTGGAGGTAATGTGTCTGACACAATTTGCTAATCAGTTATTTACAATTGTTGTGAATAGTTGAATGCAAATAGTAAAGCTAAAGAATGGAGATACGTATAGTTGTGTATAGAAAATATCGATTTTCACAATACTACAACTATAGGTATTGGATACCAGATCTCCAGTCTAGTTATTTGAAATATTGGTTAACGATTGTTTTGATATTTGATATCGGAACTCGCGACTATTGGATAGTCACTTGTTCTTTATAAAATAATTGTTACATATTTTATAATAACTAGTAGTGTCATTGACGTAGAGATAAACATTAAGGAAAAATTATTCGGTAAAGTAAATAATCTAGAACGGTGCTTTATGAGTTTAATCACTTAAGCATTGGATGCTTATTCCGTATGGTAAAGGATGGTTTGATATTAGATCATACCACATATCCTTATCCATTTAATGAATATTGTATTCGGGAAGGTGATTAAGATCTCGTTTAACCAATGATTGTCATTGGACCACCAGATTTATTTAACTGATACATTGGATGTATGTAGTTTAATAAATTATAATTGCTTAAGGTAGTTTTCTATACTTCGTAACTTAGTTGATGAATTGTCATAACTTAGTTACGTATTTCTGAAGGAACACATATTGAAAGTCTTGAAAGTATCAAGAACTTTCAATCTGTTCTGATGAAACGTAGATTGAACATTTTTGACTTGTTCAAATATATTCAATCTAAAGTATTTTTAAAAACTTGATCCTTAAAATTCATTACATGTCTTTGAACTGTTCAAGGATTCTTGATACGATCAAATGTATGAATTTAAAGAAATTGGTTCTAAGGTTATTTAGTGAATATGATTCATATTCAATATTATACTTCCATGATTCCATCTTGATGGAATTGAGTAGTGGGAGCAATCGAATCTTATATGATTTGATTCGTTTGATATTGAATGATACCGAATTAGTTTCAATACTCTTGGGGTTATGCTCCAGTAACACTAAATCATCTCTTTAATTAATGTTCCATTAATTTCCGCAGTTACATATATGATATGTATAGGTAGAAAATCCAAATCTTGAAAAGTTTGAGATTTGAATCTTTCTTTTATATAATAGTTATATAATGGAAATTACTTACACCTCGGAGGTATAAGTAAAAGTTTATCATTTATTCTGTTTAATAGAATATTGTATTCTATTTGATAGAATATCTTTTCTATGATTCTAAGTAATAAAATCGTTTTATTACTTGGTGTGTAACATCGGATGTTAACTATTGTAGAAAAGACTTGACTTATTGAAGTCAAAAGTGAGAATGATAAATTGTGAATGGAACTACGGAATTAATAAGATGAAACAACCCTTATACATCTTCCATACAAGTCCAATAGGATAACAGAATCATTCACGAGTATTTGATACTTAATAGTTCTGTTATTTTCTTATTGAAGGAAAATTATCCTATAACTTATAGTGGAAGCGATATTTGATATTGATTCTGGAAGTTCACCATTGAACCGTAGATCTTAGATTGTTCATAGCTTACTATGATCAAGTTTTGAACTTGATTACGCTTTCATTATGAATTAGTTCATGATATGTGCTAATTGTTTGCGCAGCGAAAGCAATGTGAGCTTATTAAAGGTTTGACCTTTATAGTATGACAGTGAGAAATGTTATACTCAGCAATCTATTGTAGATTCTGAGAAAACTTATCTCTTGTCACACTAATTGAACAATTAAAATATATTGGTTAATGTTGACATTAAACTGTACATTTTAGCTAAAGAATGCAAAGTGGCGTTTTTGGATGAATTATTCAGATAAGAGATCATTTGTGATTTCTTTGTTTGAAAAGTTCATTCAGGAATGGCCCTAGAGTTTGTGTTCTGCTGAGATCGCAGTTTAGTATGCTAGCTTATAGAGCCTATTGTAGACTCAGATAAGTCTTCCGGAAATATGTGTTCTCTGTTTTGATATCGTCAGATTGTCTGATCTTGTCAAAGTATAGAGAATACATATGTGATTAGAAGGGTTAGTGGGAGCGTACAAATTACTTTCTAGTGTTATATATCCTAGCGACATTGTCATTATTATGGTAATAATGAGATGTTTGTGAGGTAAAAGATTTACCTAAGTCTTATTTACTCCGTGAAAGCAGTTGGAGTAGTCTCTGTTATATTTGATATAAAGTTTTATATATGATATAAAACTTGGAGACTTGTGAGATACTCCTATTAGTCGTACATTAGATATGATCTAATAAAGGACATAACAAGGCTATCTGTATGACATTTAGTATAACTGTTTGATAGTTAATGTGTGTCTTGTATACAGTATTCATCTTTCGTAAAGGATGATTCATTTCTCGAAAGAAATATTGATTAGAATGTCTAATCAATGCTATGTATCATTTGATGATGACATAATGAATACTTTAATATGTACGATTAAAGATATCGATTTAATCGTAATTGTTGCAAGTTATTTTGATATCCTATAGACCATATGATGGATCTTGAAACACGTTCTTTATGATCTTTGAGATATTAAGAACGAGTTTCTAGTTCATGGAGAATACAGTCTGCAACCATTAGAGTCTTATTAGTTTTGAGACTAATTATGACGTTGGACAGTCTACGTCATAAAGAGTCAGAAAAGATGCAGTTAGAGCGTCACGAAGAATTCTACTATATAGTGGAATTAAATGCAACCTCTGAAGTATTGACTTTTGAAGTTGTATAGTGACCTTATAAAATAGAAGTTTTGTATTGTTATTGTGCTTGCGGTTGTCTTCAAAGTATTTTAGATTTGATCCCTAAATACTTGGACAACTCAGTAGCTATAGCACAATACTGATGTAGCATCAGAGTCATATTAATGTAGAATTTAGATTCTACAAAATATGAATGATGCTGACTATGGGAGACAATAGAGTTTGTTTGACAAACTCAATATGTTATAGCGGACTTGTTTCTTGTTGCCTTCCTCTTAAGTGCTGGTGAGCTTTTGAGGGCCATGTGCATACGATGCACATTGAGACGTGTATATGATACCGTGGATTGGCACTAGAGCAAGTGGGAGAAATTGTTGGGGTTGGTGCTCAGAGCGCCAATCCGGACCGTATTTATGTATGATTCATGAATACGAATATCCCTTTTTCCCATAATACTACTTACTTAGTGGTTGCACCTCTTGTTTTTATATACGTATTCGATCTGATTACGATTAGATTGAAACTAAATATGGTTTAGTGATATGTATATATTAGACAAAGACCCGATAATATATAATGCAATACACAGTTACAAAGATAGTTGTAATTGACATTGGGAAGTGTCATTGCTATATATATATATATATATATATAAATATATTATCGAATAAAGTCCCTGGTCAAGATTCACTAACATGGGTCGGTTAGTCAAATCTGCTGAGACCAGTACATGTCGTATATCGAGACTTGGTCCGATGGTTTATCCCAATGAACCATGAGTATATGGAGACTCGTATAGACGTGTAGGTGTTTATAATGGATAAACACTAAATGGCTCACCGAAGATTCTTAATAGATGGTACACCAACGTCAATAAGAATCTTCTCGGGTTGAGTAGCATAGTGTTCCTTTGACTTGAGACACCACTGTGGATGTATGAGACATCCTCCACACTTAGATGGCAGTCACGTCACCGATCTATTTAGATCAGACCTCCGCCTATTCGTTGGGTGTGGACTGATCCCCATGATATCCTGTGTGTGTCAAGATAGGATCCGTCATTTTTGTGACGGATGAATTATACGTATGCAATGATCTCGACCTGTATGATTCAGCGAGATTATCTGTGGTCGTCATAATCTACGGGTGGATAGATTATGCACATGAAATTGGATTTCATGACGGATATTCCTGAATCTAGAGAGTCTCAATAATGAAACATACTCGTAGAGCACTAGAGCAACATTTATAGATAATGTTGATTATTTATAAATCGTTTAATCGTTAAACGAAAAATACATGCGAACGGGCCGAACCGTCATTTCCTAATTAATGTGTTTGTATTTAATATATGATATTATTAAATACACATTAATAATGGTCAAATAAAGGTATTTGACATATATCATCAATATATGTATTTGATATATTTAAAGTAAATATAATACATTGATTAATATAATTAAAATATAAATATATCATCAAATGATAAAGTTATGAAATGATTATAAGTGTTTAATGTTGACTTTAAAGTAAAGGAAATGGTAGTCAAATTGGATTTGACTTCTTTGATATTTGTTTAAAATGTTTAAAATTGAAATATCATTTTCCTTTATTTTTCCATTAAATTTCGGCCATGACCTTATAAATATAAAAGTTATATTTTTTCATGGTTGCCATTATTGACTTTATATAAATATCTTTAAAAAGGTTTTAGATATTTATTAAAGTAAATCAAATGAAATTCAAATGAAATTGAAATTAATATTTCTTGTATATGCCTTTGCCAAATTCGGCCAAGGCCTTTGTGATGCAAGTATATATTGTTCTCTTTTCATTTGAAATGTTAACCTAATACATTTCAAAAGAAAACACCATTAATGGAGACAAAGGAACCTTGTGAGAAAGAAATAAGAAATCAAAGAAAGCTTGGATTTTAGTAAGTTTTTCCAACTTGCTATTAGAAAGGAAAATGTTCCTTAGGATCTAGGCTTTAACATATGATGTTCTTAGATTATTTCTTTCTTTATTCCTTGTGTTTTTGTTGATGGAAGTTTTGGTGGAAGTGTTGAGCATGTATGATGAAGGAAGGTGTGGACTATTGTAGTTATAAGCTTTCTTTTAAGGTTTTGGAAACCATGTTGCTAATCTAGAGTTGTTGACCCACTCTTAGATAACCTAGATTTGATCTTGAGTTGTTTCATTGTGTTGAGACTTTGATTGGATGGAAGAAACATGATTGAAGTATGGATTTAACCAATTTGGTCTAATTTGTCCAATTTGATGAAATTGAAAAATTAGGGTTCATGACCAATTCCAAATTTGGGGCTTTTCATATATGTTGTGCATTTGGATGTGTATATGATGCATATAAAGTTTCATGTTCATTGGATTACATCTTGATATGTTTTAATGCATGAAATGACAAAATGCACAAGTTGCCCACTTTTGGGAGGCATTCGGCCAAATGACTCAAAATGGGGATTTATGTTGCTTTTGGTGTTTTTATGTTTTGAACATGCTAAGTTCATCTTAGAAATGATTTAGAATCATTCAAAATTGATTAGATCAATTCGGACTAAAATGGACAAAATACCAATGTAAGGGTAATTCGATAAATTCACTTGAATATGATTCATTTGAATTTTGTTTCATAATTTGATTATTGGATAATTAAATAAATGTGTTTATTTAATTAATCCGAGAAAAAGTTTTGAAATCAGAAAATTTGATTTTCCACGCTTCCGCTGCGTTACCGGATTTAGCCCCTAAAAACCCCAACAGATAGATGCTAACAGCAAATGCTCAACTGATGACCAAAAAATAATGCCCCAATTCATCATGCACACCATTCACAAATAAGGTCTGAAGCCACGCCCATAACAGCCCTCAACCAGCCCCTGAACACGCCAAAATATCCTGTCCGACTAGCCCCTGAACACGCCCACATACCCCTGCCGACCAGCCCCTGAACACGCCCACATACCCTTGCCGACCAGCCCCTAAACACTCCCACATACCTCTGCCGACTAGCCCCTGAACACGCCCAACACAGCTTAGAAAAAAGCCCCCAAAACAGTTAACAAAACAGAAGTACAACCAGATAAAACAATCACCCAAATACCCCAATTAATCATGCACTGGTGCATTTACATCATTGCAACACTCATCCAGTGATTTCTAGCTACATTTCACAGTTTCTCATATTAGACCAAATGCATTAAGATACATATTACAATGATCTGTTCAAAAGATGTACAAAATGCATTCAGCTACATTGCACAGTTTCAAAAGATAAACAAAATGCATACGTTAACCCTTTCTCCGTAAACGACCTTTCTGTTTAGTGGTCTTTTCAATTCTTACTGACAATTTCGGAGGTTTCCCTCTTGGTGTTTGCATTGAAATCAGCTGTTGTTGTGTGATATGCTCTCTCATTGCTAACTTTAAGACCTCATCACGTTTATCATTCAATGGAGAGTCAATGAGTTGCAATACTATTGTCACTCTTGCTTCTTCGGAGTCATGCTGGTCCAAGTGATATAAAATAAGAGAAAGTAGTCAATATATGTACCACCCATAAACCTCAAATCAATATAGTTATTATATCGAAAACGATTAAGTCGAATTTATATTAATAAATTCCCATCACGTACCAGATAAGTTGTGCTGGTGGCGACTCCCGGAGTGTCCATAAATTTAATAACATAAATCCTGCAATCATACTCGTTGGGTTGGGTTGGAACTCCTATAACATTGCATACTTCGAAATTCAAGAAGCTCCAAGGTTCTGGGAATGTAGTCAATATATAACTGCAGTCGATAACATCAAGCGCTTGCAACTGAATAAGGAAAAAAAAAGGTTATAATTAAAAATTGATGCGTAATAGATATACAATGAGCATGCTTAAATAAATATTAAAACAAAAAGAAAGTGAGATGGAATTACAATAGTATTGACTTGGTTTTGTCGTTTACGCGCTCGACGACCACTCCGCAAAGAATCCCAAATCTCGTAAACTTTTTCTCTAACCTTAATCAATAACATATACCAATGGAAATCCCCGTCGTGGATGGGGACAAATATCTTTTCAAAAGTAAAGAAGATATAAGGATGCAATCAAGAAATACTAACTTGGTCAAATTATAACTGAAACATGGACTATATATATACTTGACCTGTTGGCATTTTTGCAGATCACTCATATAATGATCTTTCAATTGGGAAGCTCTACGAAAGGAATCATATTGTGCATTTCATTCTAGGACCATTTGCTACATATTCAGTGATGGAATCCAGACAAAAATATTATGACTTGGAATGACATAAAAATAAAGCAATGAATTAAAATTAATCAAGTTAAAAGGTAGAACCAAAATACTAACAGCAAAGGTTGTCGGTAAAAACCAATTGATTGGGTCCATAGTTCTTTTGAAAGATTCCTCTATCGTGAGGGACTCAGCCTTCATGCAAATCACCTGAGCAATAGATCAGTTATTATTACAAACTTAGACGTAAAAATCGTAAAAGAAAATAGATACAACCTCGCCTTGAACTGGTTCACCAGGCAGAAGTGAGAACAAGCTACCCCGGGTGATATGCTCATGCGTTGTTCGGACAATAATGTCACTGCAATCAACCAGAAAAAGATTTAAATAAAATTTCAATCCAATATACATATATTGAAAAGAATTGAGTATATGATGGTATATGATTTCATACCTTTTCTCAGCGAATTTATTAAAACAATATTGAATTATCTTCAAATGATCAGTACTCACTGCCTTATTAACCAAGAAAGGACTAGCTTTAAATTTTGACATTGCCCCTGTTGAAACCAGATCATATGGGGAGACCTGGTAAGGCCCTGGCTTTCTGTTTCTCAATGGCCGGTTAGGAATTAAAGACATGTCAGAGTCTTGACCCTCTGCCTTTTGTCCAACTATATCCAACGAGGACTAGGTAAAAGATAATAAGTCAGAAATCATCTTGAAATAAAAAGAAATAAGTAAACGAAAACACATTATTGCTTGTATTCATACCTCATCCTTTAAAAGAGTGGAAAATGGTTTAGGGTTGGTCATTGATTCATTAAAAGCTGCTTCAATCTTCTGCTTCAACTTGAATGAGTCATCGAGAGAGGAGTCACTAATGTTAGTTGCTTTTTTTTTCATGGACATTTACTTCCTTAGGATCTACTGGTTGTGCAGCTTGAAAGATAGGGATCGATGTCGGTTCATGAGTCGGTCGCGCTTGTTGTCCACAAACATGTGAATTGACATCTAACAAATATGATTCTATTTTATCAATCTTTTTTGTCAATTCGTCCATTTTATTTTCCAGCAATTTCATGCCTTGGGAGGTTTTTTTAGCATGGTCTCCTATAGTTTCCTCAATTTTCTGTAGCCTTCCCATAACTGGATCGAATTCCTTCCCACGTACAAAATTGTCTTCCCGGCCAATGTCCTTCTTCATGGGAACCTAAAGAAAAATAAAAAATAATAATTAATTTTTTACTGATAACGTGCAATATACCATAAAAGGAATTAGTAAAGGAATAATACCTCGTTGCTCTCGAAACCACCAATTTTTTCTCCCATTGAATTTTTTTTTTTTATTTCCAATGCAGTCCACTGATTATAGGCCAACCATTCGTCGGTAAAGACAGCTGGTAGGTAGAAGATGACATGTAGAAAATCTGCATAAACAAATAAATGTCATCATGATAAACATGGACTGCATGTCGGTAGCACCAACATGACGAAATTAAACAGATCAAATATTAGTAATTGCATACCATTAAAAATAAAACACAACCTCTAATTGAAGAAGTTTTGTTGTCATTGACCTTCTTCACTCCATTCCATAAAAACTGAAAACACCAAGTAGCCCAATTTTTATATCTAATGGACTTGACATCTTTCAATACGTGCAGGTAATATGGGTTGA
The DNA here is from genome assembly GCA_019454045.1 of Zanthoxylum bungeanum. NCBI lineage: Eukaryota > Viridiplantae > Streptophyta > Magnoliopsida > Sapindales > Rutaceae > Zanthoxylum > Zanthoxylum bungeanum. The sequence goes on from SKCR01000756.1 coordinate 106,118, forward strand.
TGTATGCTGCATGAGTAGGACATATGATAGTACTGATAGCAAACAAACAGAAAAGGATACATAAATCATTATCAACAGTGGTACTACTGCTTAGTCTCTCAATCACAATTGCTATTGGGATCTCTTTCTTACTAGTACAATACTGGGTTCTTAACTCAGCTATGTCCTTGTCGTCCCCGTAAGTCTCAAAGTTCGAACCCTCATCCTCAATACCCATAATTGCAGTAAATGTATCAACATTCAAACTGTATTCAGTTCCATTAAGTGTTATTATCCCTCTCTCCACGTCACATTGTTTAACCAACCATCTACAGAACTCTTGTCGCACTCTCCCATATCTGAGACCCAATAGGCTTCCAAATCCAAGCTCTCTTACAGCTTCTTCTTGTTCAACAGTAAATGTGGATACCATTTTCGAGAAGCGAGTGACACTGCATCTTGATATTCCTCTGTAGTCAAGGTCTTTCTCTTCTACCTTATCCACTGGATCGCGTAATAATCCACGGGGCCACTTTTCATGCTTGACAGATTCCTTATTATACTTGTTGACAAAAACAACTTTATGTTCCAATGTCATTTTCTTCCAATTCGTTCCTATGTGACCTTTTATCTATAACCAAATAATATAGTGAAATCAAAAAATATATATAAGGTTAATAAATCAAACTATAAAGTTAAATAACAAAGAAAAGTTAATTAGTTAATTGCATACCTCTTTGGTCACTTTAAGACCTTCTTCTTTCAACCGCTTTGCTTCAAACTTGCTGTCGAGACAAGACAAATTAATTTTGTATGTACATCAGCAACTAAACTTATTTAACTATTGACACTATTTGGTTAACTAGTAACTTACTAATAATAGCATCAAGCGTGTTTGCCCGGTCCATGCGGTTGTTCATTCGTTTCAATCATCTTTTGTTTAACCATGGTGTTTACAACCAATGATAGAGATGATGGACTACGAATACATCAACAATGATAAGTAAATTACAATAAAGTTGGAAAAAAACTTGACAACCACGAACATCAAAGGTGAATTTAATTTAAATAAAAGATCTTTTTTTCTTCTATTGGAATCATGAAGATCAAAGGTTAGGTTAGTTATATCATTAAGTTACTTCAGGGACCATTTTCAATTTAAGAGGTGCATTGGACGAGCTTCAATAAGAACTGCAATGGCACATATAGTAATGGAATGGCTCAACGGCTCAGCACATTAGAAATTTGAGTTAAATGACAATATATTAAATAATATGCTATAAATGAAACCTAAACCAAACCGATCTAAAATATTTGCATGAAAGGATCATCATCAAGGATCTCATGGCTCTCATGGCTTTAACAGTAATATGCCATACATCATGATAAAAGCAATCACATAGCTTTCAGATCAACAAATTCTATAGAATGGAGTATACAATGACACATGTGATTCCATTCTTCTACATCAACTGTGAGAGAATGCTGATTTGGAACATATTAACTCAAAAATTAGTTCTAAAATTTTAAACTAAATCAAAGATTTTTAACATAAACGAAGAAAAAGATGGTACCTTTGAATGCAAACTTATTACTAGAAAGTCAGTGGGTATAGTTAACAGAATCCTTGTGACCCAGGAGTGTAGTCGAAATCTGAGCAGTCTGTAAAACAAAAATTCTGATAATAAATAACAATAATAAACAAAAAAAGGAAGAATAACTGAGTTTAAAAGCAAAGAAATGAATAAATTGAAGTAGGATTTGTGAGGACCTTGGAACTCCAATACGACGACGGCGTTTTGGGCACCGAAACAGCCTGCTCCTATGAACAATCTGACCAACGGCGTGATGAGAAACGGTAGCCATGTGAGTAGGGGTGTTGTGACCAGAAGGAACGATGAGGTGTAGCAGCAACAGATTGAACAACAAAGAAATTTGGGGATGAAGTTTATATTTTAGGGCAAGAAATTTGGGGAAAAGAGATTTCAGAGATGGTGAAATCGTGAGTGAGAGATTTGAGAGAGTTGGAGAGAGAACGAAATTTATATGTAATATACATTACCGGTTTGACCGGTTATTATTATTTTTTTTCTCTCTTCACTAGTGATCCAACGGTGAAGAGCCAGGGGTATCTCATACCCCTGGGTATGTTAGACGCTCCCACATTTATAGACACAAAATTGAGAGTCCATAAAAAAGTATTAGCTTTTCGACCAACTTGTAGTCTACCAGCACAGACCCTAGCTTTTTACAGTGCTCACTCGCTGCTTTTTCATTTGGAGGTTTCGAAGAGTGCCGTGTCTGTGTGTATTTATAGAGCTTGGATCGATTCTATTATCAAGTGTTTCGGTGGAAATAAATTTTACAATTTAAAAATATCAAAATTATTTTTGAACACCGAGATGGATACATATTATCAAATACTTTGACAGAAACAAATCGATAAATCTAAAAATATGAAAACGTGAATCAAATATCGAGATAGAAACATTTTCTTTATTTTTTGAAACTGCAACATGTCTAGAAGTGTATATCATATACAAGTTTTTCTGCTAAAATAGAACTTTGAAAATATAAATTAATACCCGATTGAAATTTTGAATGTGAAATTAAATTTATTTAAAATTTTTCTAGTTTTTTCACACATAAACTAATATTGAGAGGAAAAAATGGTAATTTCTTAATGATATAATTTTAAATTGTAAGTGGAAACTACAAGGAAATACCATGTGATGTGACCACACTAGCTTTTTGACCGTCTTTTTCATTTGGAGGTTTCGAAGAGTGCCGTGTGTGTATATATATAGAGCTCATGAGGTCATAACTCTCATTTCTATGATATAGATCTTGGATCGATTCTACAGGATCTTCAACTCAGACTCAATTCCAGCAGCAGCAGAAGCCAGGTATTTTCAAATAATCATTTTCGTTTAATCTTATTATATCTACTAATTCTCCTGCTCTCCGAATGCTAAAACAGCGTATATTGAGACAAGAGCTTATTCTATCCAAGAGCGTATTCTCGGCATCAATACACTAACTCCTGGCAAGATCCGATCGGAATAGCCAATCAGCTAAACGCAAAGATAACAATTGCTTCCTTAACTAAGTCAAAACAAAAGAGCGGATTCGTCATGCCAATTCGCTTGAAAGTCTCAGGTTCTTTATATCTTCCATTTCATAAGAAAATCTTCCGTCGTTATTAGTATTATTTTTTTAAAAAATTTAATTCGAAAAATAAAATTCAGTAACTATAAATTGTTTTTGTGGCACAAGTAAATCTAATTTCTGGGTGTATTTGTTTCTCTGTTTTTCTTTTATTTATTTATTTGGTATGCAGAATTTGTTTTTCTTTTACACTTCACATGATCCTTTAATTTGGCCATGGAAGACTTTTGTATACATTTATATATACCTACCCTCACAAAATTGAAAGCCCATAACAAAGCATTAGGCAAAATTCAGAAGAGTATTGGGAGCCATCGGTATATGTGTTTTGATCTCTTTTTATGATAAAACTTGTACAAATTTTCAACATCCAGAAGAATTATGGAGAAGCTTCAAGTGTCCGGTCAAAAGGGAGACATCAAGAAGAAGTCCAAGGTTGGATGCGTTCGATATGCAGAGTGCGAAAGGAATCATGGGGTGAAAGACGGAGGATATGTTGTGGATGGATGCAAGGAATTCATTGCCAGCGATGAAAATGGGGGTAGTCCTCTTACATGCTCTTGTTGCGGCTGTCACAGGAATTATCATAGAATAGTTGAGGAAACTGATCAGGTAGTTTTTGAGAAATATTGAGTTTTTTTTTTTTTTTTTTTGGGTCTCAAATGTAAATCATAATAGAGCTGTACATTTTATAACGAAATAATGCTGACAGGAAAGCTTTGGTGTGGGAGAACAAAAAAAGAGGAAAAGAAGAGAGTTGAAGTCAAAGGTTTGGGATGATTTCACAAGGTCTACAGATAAAGATGGAAATGAATGGGCTATTTGTAAACATTGTAACGAGCAGTTTGATGGTTCCAGTAAGAATGGCACCACTCATCTCAACAATCATTTAAAGTCAATGAAATGTCGAACTAAGAGAAATGAAGGAGATGTAAATGAAGATGTATCAACTCAAACAAGAGATTTAGCCACTCTCACTCCTCTTATTATGAAAGAAAAATCAACACTGATTGATCTTATCAACCAGAGCTTTGATGAGGACGAAAAATTTACAGAAGATTGGGATCCATCAGTATTAAATTCCAGAAAGGATGAAATACTCCAAGCGTATCAAGAAGAGAAGGAAAAACATGATAAATTTCTTAGTAATCTCTCTTGTCGTTTTTGTTTAGACTTTCATTATTTCAAAGATAACTTGTTGTTGATGGTACACTTTATTGATGATAGTTGGGAACGGCAGAAGAAGATTATTAATCTCATTCCAATGGAGAATTTTATAGAAGAAACGAAAAAGTCATGTCTGGATTTGAAGATTGATAGGAATATATGCTCTATAAAACATAATGGTTTCATGATAGATAAAGAGATTATTGAAAGTTGGTTTAGTCAACAAGGTTCACTTCCTTTTGCCGGGGTCGGGCTTGACCTTGTTCGCTTGGTTGAGTTTGCATTTTTGACATTAAAGTGGCAAAAGAAGGAAATTGATGGATTACGGGAGTGTGTTCATTATGGGTATAAGACATCATCAAACAATGATAAGTTGCAACATGCAGTAAATAACGCGAAGATCATGGGCACGAACGTCATTTTCAATGATAATCATTGTTTTTATGATTCTTTTGAATGCCTTGAGCTCGCAATGGGTTTGAAAGAAGTATTTAGTGAGCTAGAGAAAATAGATTCTGATTTTATTTCAATAAATTTAACCAATCAAAAGTGGGATGAGGCAACAGCCACGTTCGAGCATTCACGTGCGTTGAGAGAATATGCTAACTGTTTCTGTTGGGATAATTGTAAGTATTACTACTACAATTGTAGATCTTTTGAAATCGTTTGGATTCCACAGCAGTGAAGATTGTCTAATTTGCAAAGATGCGTCATACAAGAAATTATTTGATAAGATCCAAGTCTATTTGGTCCTAGTAATTCTTAGACCCCCGCGATTCAAAATGGATACAATACAACGTTGTTATAAGGAGATTTATGGCAATGATGCAGACGACTACCTTGAGAAAACCGTGAAAGATTTTAGAGACGTTTATAATGAATATGCAAAGGAGTCTAGTGGTGAAGATTATAAAATGATGGACGCCATGGGGAGGAGGCCATGCACATCTTCAACAAAGTCAACCGAACTTGATCTCTATCTTCATCACCTTAAAGTTCCTGCTGTTGAAGGATTTGACGTACTAGCTTGGTGGCGTGGCAATGCTCATTCTTATCCTACACTCGCAAGGATGGCTCGTGACTACCTAGCAATACCTATTTTCATCCATTCAGATTTGCCGGGTGACGTCTCTAATATTAACTACTGCTCTAAAATTGATGAGGGTATTAAATCTGCTTTGATATACTTAATAGGAGGATTGCTGTAATTTCAAAGCCGAGAAAAATAAATAATAATTATTTGATTAGTAAAATTTCTCATTTTCTTTTGTTTTAGCTATTTATTAATTATATTTTTTTAAAAATCAATCCAAAAAAATAATGAAAAATATCGGATAGATATAAAATAATGAGAGGAACAACTAAACAACAATACTACATTTACACAATTTTTTTTTAATGTTTATAGTGTATTTTTAAACGTGCTATTTATCATTGCTCATAAAAGAAGTAGTACAATATAACAAGTCTTTAAACCATTTATGTGTGTCCTACATTTTAAATATTAAGAGTACTACTATTTTTTGTTTTTACTAAATTTATTTAAACTAAAATGATGTTATGCCATTAATTTCTTTCTTCTTTTTTCCCTTTTAAGATAAAGAGGTGGGTAAAACTTAAATTTTAATTTATAATCCGTTACTTCTTTGTAAAACCCCTCAAATCAATCAAGACTCGAGTAATTATGGGAGTTGAAACGTCTTGACATAGATGGACGGAGATGTTGATAATTTAAAATAATTTCACTCCATTTTCATATGGTTTTGCAAGTAAATTCACAACTTGTCAATAACCTCAGAGTAACCTCTTGGTCACTCATGTCCCTTGACATATTCAATGGCATGAAATCGAATCCCTGCAATAGCAATAGATGTTCAATTATCATCCTTTATCTCATCTAATGTGCATTAGAGGTACATTTCTTCCCCAATATATGTAGGAGCAAATTGTCGAGCTTAGTTTCGATAAACTTATGGGAATACGCATTAAATAAGAAGCAAAAATAAAAAGTTAACTTTAAAACATTGAACCAACAGAATCAAGTATATTCTGAAGGCAAGATTCCAAAACAACAAGAGCTGCCACAGAAACATGGCAAGCCCTTAGACCCCACCCTAATTTCCCCATAGCTAAAAGTTAGCTCTTCACCTGCTTTTATGTCCTTTGAAGTGAAGAAGCAGAGTCGAGGCAGCATAGATCCTGAGCTTCTCACCAGTGTCGTCGACAGATTACCACCATCGCAAGAATGATTAATGAATCAAGCAACGTTTCCGATTCTAGTGGCATCGATATTCATCCTCAAACATGCCTTTCCAGATGGAAGGTGCTCCCTCAAAACTAAAAGCGCGGAAGAGGTTCTGTGATTTGATGAACGTTCATCATAGATTTGTTGCCGCCGCCTTGCTTCTTTTATGGTCAAAACTTCACATATTATACAAACATCAATTGAAACAAGGTCTCTATAATATACATACCTTTTGTTCATAACTATCCAAAAAGTAGATGAAAATGTTTCGCACTCAAACAAGTTCAAAGCAATCAGTTACGCCTATAATATTTAATAAACCTGATGGCAAGAATGAGCAGAAAGATCACAAACATCAGCCACAACAGTAAATCCCAGCATCCACTAGTGAATGAGATGCAAGTTTATCAATATTTGAGTGAATGCATAACTTGGATCGACAAGCAGCAGATATAATGGTGATTATGACTATGAGGACTACTGCCTGGTAACACAACAGCCGAGCCCATTTCCTGCCCTAAATCAAATTTATTGGGATTTACAGGGAAGCACATAAAAATTCACTTGATTCGCCCACTCACATTCAAATGTTAACCAAGTAGATGACATGAATATAAAATTTCCTCCGGCAAGCATAATTTAACACATATAGGAACACAGCACAGCACACTGGGTTGAACCTTGAGATATTTGGAAAATTGGACAGAGGAAGAGGATGAGAAAAAATGAAATAATCAGGTACCAGACTCTAGATCATGCATTTTCTAAGAATAAAGTTTCAATATATCGTCAAGCTGACATAAATATTATGCATTTCGTCGCAATTTCTTTTATTACGCCAGTTATCCTCTCTTGACTAACGGTAAACAAACTACAGCTGTATTGAATCACACAACACAAAATACAAGTTGAATATAATTTATACCAATGTGTTTTTTTAATATACCCATGACAATCGATTCACTCGTACATACTATATTAATATACTATCCATTGATTAGGCAAATAACCACAAATTGCTTCCGATTAGGCAAAACGATAAACATTAAAACACATAAGGCTCTTAATATATTATCCTTTGATTATATAAGTTTAGTAAACGCAAATAGTTTCCTATTAGGCAAACAATAAACATTAAAACCTATAAAGTTCAGAATTGTGGAATTCAACATATCACCAAGGAGCTAGAATATGAAACTGAAGTTTGTGAGCCTATATGGCTATAAATTTAGCTTCGCCAATTCTATCCAATCTTATTTTAAGGTTAGGGTTCTAAATTATTAATTCTGCACTATTAAACTCAGTATAAAACAATAATCCAATTCCAAGTTCAATGTTGTTTCCAAGATCAAAAATTGAGTCTCACCATATCAAAGAAGCATCAGCCAGATGCAAACAATTATCACAACCTATGCTATACCTTAACGCCGCAATCCATCCAAACTACGCAGCGCCTTTAACGTCATAGAAAACAATAGAACCCTTTATTCATTTACCTGCATACTCGCAGATGAATTCCCCTTGCTTTATGAATTGATCGGCGTACAAGCCCCACCATTTATTCATACTCTTCACAATCTTCAATCTCACTGACATTCCTCTCTGAGTCAACCGATTCCCACACTCAGACCCGCACCCACAACTCAGTCCGCACTCACTCACAATCCCCAACTCCTCCATTCCCGAAAAACACGGACACCCAAATACCCCATTAATATCACTACCTCCCACCTCAAAACACTCTTCACACTCGCACCCAGATACACTTTCGCTCGATTCGCCCACCAGACTCACTGATTCATCACCGAGTCGACCCAGAAAAGAGTTGGGTTTGTTAATATTAGCAGCCGCATCGGTGGAGCCCCAAAATTGGCGTGGTGGGGGTTGAGAACGAGAAAGGGGGAGGATTATCTGAGATGGGGTGTACGCGAAGTGGGCGTAGGGGGTTTTATCGACGGCGTTGAGAAACGGGATCGGGAAATTCTCGACGGATCTGGAGGCGTCGAGAGAGCGAGAGAGGGTGATGGATTTGGAGATTTGGTGAAGGGTTTTGCATGTTAGAGATAAGTTGGCGAGCTCCGATGGGGTTAGCCATGGGAGAATTAAGTGGCCCATTGAAGAAGGAATTGATTCTGCTTTTGTTCATCATCTTCTTCGGTGTCTGTTTTTTGTTTTTGTGACTGTTTCTCAGTTCCATCACTTCAAGTAGATTTCACTAGAACCTCTGTAATTTCATTTTATGTTGAAAATAATTACTGGGAAAAGTTAAAAATTTTAATTTTTATAAAATTTAATTAATAATTATAATTTTTTTTAATCTGAAGCGAAAATAACATTAACCACACTAAAGATTGTCATCACGATACTTGTCATTGTAATTTTACGAATACAAACTTTAATCTTTACTAAGTCATTTTTCATCTAATTTTGAAACATTATTTATTATTTTAGATAGTTTTTTGATATTCAAATCATTTAATACTAATTGGATAAACAACCATTTAAATTAATGGAAAATATTGAATGATATGGATTAAAATTTATATTTTCAAAATTATATGGAGTAAATTGTTGTTATGATAATCTGTATGTGGTTGAATGTCATTTTTCTTATGTGGAAGGGAAATACGACATCAAATTATGTTCAATACAGTATCGTGATATTAAATATGTGAATGGAGAATATAAACATTCCTATGTCTGAGTCTAAGTTTTATCGCATCAGATATGGATCACTTTGTCAAGATATATATCATAAAGCTTTATGTAATATGAAATGAAATTATTTATTTAAATGAAAGATGTATTATTCATTTATCAAATTGTTGATTTAAATCGCACATTATAAATTGTCTTGTATACCCTAAATTATTTATATATATTCAGGCTTGGTGTATCAGCGTCATACATATAGGATTTAAGTTTGAAAAATAATAATCTAAAATAGTTTATATAGACCAAACAAAAAGGGTACTTTATTTATGGATAATCTATAGTTGCGTTCCATTATACAAATATATGACGACCTTTATCCAGGATCGTTCATGCGGTGACATGAGAATAAAGACACCTTATATAATATGATCATATAAGACTGAATGTAGACATAAATGAATTTCTTATAATATCTATTAAATAAAGAAATTCATTTCAGTCTACTAGATAATCATACATAGATTGTATGAATCCTGAGTATACTACGAACTTCTACATGACAAGTTATGTTATTTGATTTACAAAGATGAGGTTGGTGAAGATATCTCAACCAATAACTACATATTTTAAGGGTATATGTTGGTGTATGGCTGGAGACGTTTTACATATATATGGAGTCTATTTCTTTTTGCGAGAAGTAGAGGAGTATATTTCTTAAGGGTTAATTCGGTACTTGAATGGTTAGAGTGCTCAAGTCTCTCTATTACGAATGAAAAGATTAATTTTTATAATAATTATGAATAAATCGTTCATTTAAGAATTAATAGTATTTAAGGTATAAAAATAATTAGAATGGTATAACAGATATTACAACCCGACTCTAATTATTAGATATTTTAAAGGGTCAATATATATGTAATGACTATATCGATGAATACCGACATAGTTCAGCTTGTATAAAATATTTACAGCGACGAGAGTGCAATTTTAGGTTTTTAGTGAAATAATCTTAAGTTAGTAATTCATATCATTTAATTAAATGGTTGTAATTAATTTACCAGGATGATTAGAGTTCAGAACTGTATGTCTATTCGGTCCCTGTACTAACTCGATATATTGTGATAAATTATATATAATTGGATAGTTCAATTATAACTGTATTTATCTTAATTTAAAAAAATTGATCAAAATTTTTCCATCTCGAATTGAGAGTCCAGGTTGTGATATCAATATTTAAATCTCATTCATTATATGTGATTAAAATGAATATAATAGTCATAATTATTTAAGTTAATTTCAAATAAGTTTATTATAGTCTCTATTAAAAGAGTGGACTTATTGGGTTTTACTTTTGAGTGCAATTTATAATAGAATATATATATATATATAAATGGACTAAAATTATTTATAAAATATATGAATCATGCTATAAAAACAAATAATTTTAACATATAAATAGATTTTATGATTATTTTTTGTTATCCTTTTATAAGTCTATAATTTTTCTTTGTATTAACCAAATTAGAATTTGGTTTACTTATATTCACACATTAACAATTTGCTCAGTAATGCATAAAGAACAGATCGATTTAATAATATCATAAATAAATTTGAAAATAATAAATGATCAATGATAAACATAAATGATCAATGATAATTGAAATAGAGAATTTAAATAGTCATAAATACAATAGAGTCATTCTTCCATTAGAACATTGGAGCAAAGTCAGATGCATAAATTCTTGCCTTTTAGGGCTTTCTGCCTCTTCATTGTGTCAGATGCTGTTTCAGAGCATATAAGGGAATAAGACTGGATTGCTTCAGTAATTGTTGAAGATCTGTTGCAGCACAAAATTAGTCGGCAAGGAGAACTTGAAATTACTGAACATCACACAACAAACACAACTCTATATCTATGAGGGGTGATGTAACATCCCGGGTTATTTTAAAGTGTTAACGTGATTTTTACTTTTCGCGCGTGAGACCGAGCCTGAACACGAGGTCAATTTTTATTATTACATGAGAATTTTTCTATAAATTAATCATAAGTTAATAATAATTAAACTAGAAAAATTAATTAAAAGACTATAATAATTAAAAATTATGGGATTAAATTGAGAATTTCAAGTGTAATTAAAATCTAGATATTTCTGCACACTCTCACATGTGAAATAAACACACACCACACACTAATATGACACACACATGATCCGAACATGGCAGCCTCTTTGGCTGGCCAAAATATTTCAGCCTCTGGCTTAATGTGGTGGCCTCTCTGGCTGGCCAAAATATTCCAGTCTCTGGGCTTAATGTGGCAGCCTTTGTGGCTGGTCAAAGTGTTACTGCCTCTATGGATAGACAACCTGTTAGATATGTCAATCATGCTGCAGAAAAACCTGAAAAATTCAGTGGCCAGAATTTCAAAAGGTGACAACAGAAAATGTTTTTTTACTTGACCACGTTGAACCTTGCAAGGTTCATAAAGGAATATGCTCATGTTTCCAAAGAGGGTGAGAATGATATTCAAGTGATTAGTGTCATCGATGCTTGTAAACATTCTGAGTTCCTATGTAGGAATTATGTGCTGAATGAGATGCGTGATTCCTTGTATAGTGTATACGCCGGACTGAAAACAGCTAAGGAGCTTTGGGAATCCTTAAATCAAAATATAAAACTGAAGACGGCGGTACTAAGAAATTTTTTCATAGGCCGTTTCCTAGATTTTAAGATTGTTAACTCCAAAATGGTGTTAAGTCAAGTACAAGAATTACAGATTATACTAGCAAAAATTCATGCTGAGGGGATGGTATTAAGTGAAACCTTCCAAATAGCCTCGATAATTGAAAAACTACCACCTGGTTGGAAAGATTTCAAGAATTATTTAAAGCATAAGCGAAAAAATGAATATTGAAGACTTGGTTCTTAAGCTTAGAATTGAGGAAGATGACAGAGTATCTGACAAGAGATGAATAACTCATGAAGCTAAAGCAAATGTTGTTGAACATGGCCATAAGAACAATATCCTCAAGAACAAAGGGTCAAAGATGGCTCTAAATGAGGAATTTCCAAGAAATCCAAATTTCAAAGAAGATGCTTCAACTGTGACAAAATGGGTCACAAGTCTTCTGAGTGCAGACTGCCGAAGAAGAAAAAGAATCAAGAGGCTAATGTGATGGAAAACATGACTCAAGATGTTTCAGACATTAATCTTTCTGCTGTGGTTTCTGAGGTGAATCCAGTGGGTTCTAACTCAAGAGAGTGGTGGATTGACACTGGTGCCACTCAACATGTGTGCTCAGACAAAAGTATGTTCTCTTCATTTGAGCCTGCTGGTAATAGGGAAAAATATACATGGGAAATTCAGCAACATCTGATATTGAAGGTCAAGGCAAGGTGATTCTGAAGATGACATCTGGGAAATAGTTGACTTTAAACAACAGTCTGTATGTACCAGAAATATGAAAGAATCTTGTGTCTGGATCACTTCTGAACGAACACGGATTCCGGATGGTGTTCGAGTCTAATAAAGTAATTTTGACTAAAAATGGCATGTATGTGGGAAAATGGTATGTAACTGATGGGCTCTTTAAGCTCGATTTAATGGTTGTTAAACCCAAAAATTTTAATAAAGCTAGTTCTTCTACTTATACTGTTGAGTACTATGATCTATAGCATGGTAGATTAGGACATGTTAATTTTAATTCATTACGGAAATTAATTAACATGAATCATATTCCCAATTTTAAATTAATAACAAACATAAGTGTGATACTTGTGTTGAGGCAAAAATAACTAGATAATCATTTTATAGTATTGAAAGAAACTCTGAACCACTTGATCTAATTCATACCGATGTATGTGATTTTAATTCAATATAAATAAGAGGCGGTAATAAATATTTTACCACCTTTATTGATGATTGCACAAGATTTTACTATGTGTATTTGATGAAAAACAAGGACGAAGCAATAGAGAAATTTATTCTCTATAAGAATGAAGTTGAGAACCAACTGAATAAAAGAATTAAGGAATTAAGAAGTGATCGTGGTGGTGAGTATGTTTTTCCTTTTTAATCACTTTGTGAGAAAAATGAAATCATACATCAAACCACAGCTCCTTATTCACCTCAATCCAATGGGATTATAGAATGAAAGAATCGTACCTTGAAAGAAATGATGAATGCTATGTTAATCAGCTCTGGATTACCTCGGAATATGTGGGGAGAACCCGTTTTATCAGCTAATTACCTTTTAAATAAGGTACCACGGAAAGAAGTAGGAAAAACTCTTTATGAAATGTGGAAAAGAAAAGTACATTCCTATAAATTTCTACGAGTGTGGCGGTGTCTTGCCAAAGTAATCATTCCTCCCCCTAAGAAGGTAAAGATATGACCAAAAACTGTTGATTATATTTTCATAGGATATTCACATAACAGTAATGTTTATCAATTTATTGTGCATGAGTCTAATATATCAGATATTCACAAAAACACGATAATGAAGTCAAGGAATGCTTCATTTTTCGAATACATTTTTTCTTGTAAAATTAATTCGAATTCAAATGTGGTGCACAAACAGGCATATAAGGCTATCATTGAAGATAGTTAGGACCAAGAACATATAAATGTTCCAGAGGATCAACAAGATGTTGAACGTGAACCAAGACATAGAAAAAGTGCTAGAACGGAAAAATCATTTAGTCCAAATTTTCTGACATTTTTGCTATAAAATGATCCTCAAAGCTATAAAAAAACTATAAGGTCAGCTGATGGTGCTTTGTGGAAAGATGCCATCAATAGTGAAATTGAATCCATCTTACAAAATCACACCTGGGAGTTATTGGATCTTCCTCCAAGGTGAAAACTTTTGGGGTCCAAATGGATTTTCAAAAAGAAAATGAAGGCAGATGGATCAATTGACAAGTACAAAGCAAGACTTGTAATTAAAGGCTACAGATAACGTCAAGGTCTTGATTACTTTGACATTTACTCTCATGTTACGAGGATAAATTCCATAAGGATGATACTAGCGATTACAGCTTTGCGCAATCTTGAGGTACATAAGATGGATGTGAAAGTAACCTTTCTAAATGGAGATTTAGATGAAGAAATCTACATGGAACAACCTAAAGGCTTTATAGCTCCAGAACAAGAAAAGAAAGTCTGCAAGTTAGTAAAATCCTTGTAAGGATTGAAACAAGCTCCGAAATAGTGGCATAGAAAGTTTGACAACACCATGTTGGCAAATGATTTCAAAATCAATGAATGTGATAAATGTATTTATGTTAGAGAGATAAAAGTTGGCTGTGTCATTTTATGTCTCTACGTTGATGACATATTGATTGTCGGGAGTGATATTAAAATGGTAAAATCCACCAAGAATAAGCTGAAATCTAAGTTTTTCATGAAAGACATGAGTCTAGTAGATGTCATTCTGGGAATAAAGATCTTGAGAAGTCCAGATGGACATATTATTGATCCGTCGCACTATATGGATAAAATTCTTAGTAAATTCAACAATGATGATTCTACTATGTCTAGAACTCCTTCATATGTGAATCTACATCTATCAAAGAATAGAGGATAAGGTATATCTCAAGTAGAATACTTTAAAGCGGGAGTCTGATGTATTTATCGAGTTGTACAAGACCTGATATAGCCTGTAAAGCGATAGTAAGAATACTAATGTACCTACAATTTACTCATAATTATGGGTTGCACTATCATATATATACAACCATAATCGAAGGATACAGTGATGCAAATTGGATATCTGATATGAAAGACTTAAAGTCTACCAGTGGCTATGTGTTTACACTAGCAGGTGCAACTATATAATGGAAGTCCTCCAAACAGACTATGATAGTCAGATCTACAATGGAATCAGAATTCATTGCATTAGATAAGTATGCTGAAGAAGCAGAATGGCTGCGAAATTTTCTAGAGGATATTCTAAGTTGGCCTAAGCCGGTGCCAACAATTTGCATTCATTGTGACAGTCAATCCGCAATTGGAAAGACACATAACAATATGTATAATGATAAGTCTAGACATATTCGTCGTAGACACAATACTGTTAGACAATTACTCTCTACTGGAGTTATTTCGATTGACTATGTAAAGTCAAAGGATAACATGGTGGATCCGCTAACCGAATGGTTAAACAGAGAGTTAGTTGTGAAATCATCGAGGGGAATGAGACTAAATCCCATTAGATAAATATTTATTACGAAGGAAAACCCAACCTTGTTTACCGGAGATCCCAAGATCTAGGTTCAATGGATAACCTACTCGTAAAAGACATAATTGGTTCACTGTAGGGGTTACCCTCTATTTCATTCCTATGGTGAAATGAAACAATGATGCTTGTATGGAATGAGGTTAAGCAAAGGCTTTTAATGATTCTTATGCGTCAGGAATCCGAGCAGAGTAATACGAGCCACTCTTAAATAAGAAATCACCTATGTTAGAGATAAGTGGGCCGTTTCAAAGGGAATTGTACGGGGCTCAATTCTTAGAAACTATTACAGAACCAGGTAGATGTTCATGGCTAAAATGAACATAATAATGAGAACTCAGTTGTGTTAGGTAAAATATATGTGTGATATATGTTTTCATTTACATGAACGGCAGTACTGTTCACTGACATCATGTCCACTGTCAGCTAGTAAATGAGATATATTTTCACAAGAAAATGTTCAAAGGCTGAGGTCTACCTATCCTATGCAGGTGTTGAACCGTTGAACTCTTCAAGTTCAAAATAAAATATTTCTATAAAATAATTTTATTTGAAATATTTTCGTCAATTTCATTCATGTATGGGATTGTTGGAAAATGCTCACTTGTAAGCATTTTGAGGTACAATTTTAAGCATGGTCCACTTCGTGTTAGTGATTATTTTTGAGTGATTCAGATACTCCTCCATGAGTAGTTCAGAATCTTATATTCATATGCTTAAAATTGTGCTTGGGTGAATGAGAATTGTTGCTCAAAATTCTCCAATTGGTGTTGGAAAATAAAGAGAAATAAGCTTGTACCACATGGGAAAGCTAATAAAGGAAAATTAATGTTTATATATGATTTGCTCATATGTAGATGGGTAAGTGTTATAAGGATAAAGGCTCTCTCTACGTGCGCGTGCAAGGGGGTGCAAATCAAAATTTTGATAGGCCTGACTCATATGCACCCGCGCGTCCAGCATACACGAATGTCAGACCAAATTGTGCGAGCCCGGCCCAGCCTTTTTTTGCAAGCCTCTTTACTTTTTCTAAGTTCTTTAGAAGTTCCATAACAGTTACATTAATTCTATTAATTAACTGGGTGATTACATCATATAAAAAGCCCCCCACTAACTCAATTTAATTGACATGTTTATTTTCTTTTAAGGTGGGCAATGTTGTTCGCTTTTTATTAGAAGAAAGAAAGAAAAAAAATTACCGAACAACTTTTCCCTTGGTTTTCTTTGCTATTTTGTTGAAAGAGTTCGAATACTTTGTGGTTCGTTAAAGACGATTTTGGTGGTGTTCATTCTCGTTTATTTCTGTTGCATCCTTGGAAACAAACGTCTTGCGTTCTACTGCACCATTCGATAGGAGACGAATTTGTTTTAAGGAGATTGTTGACGCATCAAAAAGCCTCTCTGTTTTCTTTTTACTTGTTCGGTACTCCACTGCCTTCCTGTTCTTATCGGTAGTTCGTTACTGCACCCCTGTCTGCAATTGTCCTTAGCCTGTGTTACTTTCATTATTCTTGTTGTGTTTTTTTCTTTATTTATTGTAGCAATCGTGTTGTGTTTTTACTATTTGTTCATAGTCCTTTGTAAGAACACAGTAACTAAACATTTGTAATACTTGAAATAGAGAAGAAGTAAGACTAAATTGAGATTGAGGAAGAAAGAAATAAAGTTAGGCTGAAAGAGATAAGGCCAAAGGAAAAAAAGGGAAAGAATAAGAAGACCGAAGAAAGAAATCTAGGCAGCAAATAAGAGAGAGGCCGAGTGCGAAGGGAAAGAGAGGGAAAGCCGAGAAAACAGAGGGGAAAAAGAAAAGAAGACCGAGAGATAGTGGAAGCCGAGAGAAATGGAGAAAGAGGGAAAAATAGAAGATGAAGAAGAAAATGGATCCTGCAATTTGAGGTTTTACTTTATTCATGGATATGATTGGGTAAGTACACTATGTTTATGGATTCTCTGATTTAAGTTGATTGTGTTAATTGGGTCTTGATTATTTATTTTCTAATTTGGACAAATTAATGAAATTAGAATATATTCAAAGTAGTTTCATGTTTTTTTAAGTAAGAAGTTGGGAATTTTTTTTAAGGGAAATGGTTAAAGGGTTCGATCAATGTAATAAGATTTGTATCAATTTTTTTTAATACTAAAGTTCAAAATATAATAGTTGTTTTATGGCTTATATCTCTTACCTTTTCTGCAGTTAAATGTAGTTGTAGTAAAGCTAAAATGGGTTGATCCTGTATGGGTGTTATTGTTGGGGCTATATGCCCTAGAGCTCATGTGTTGTAAAACGGAATTGATTATTGTAATAATTATAAACGCATTATTCATTTATCAAAGTTGTTTGATTTAAATTGCATATTGTCTAATTGTCTTGTTTACCTTGATTACTTTTGTACCTTTAGACTTAGTGTATGTTATGATACACAAGAGGATTTAAGTCTAAAGTTAGTAATCTAAATTGTCCAAAGAGAGCAAATAGAGTGGGTACTTTGTTTGTGGTTTATCTATAGCTGCGGTCCATTCTATACTTGTATGACGACCTTGATCCGGGTTCGTTCATGTGGTGACATGGGAATGGAGGCACCTTGTATGATAAGATCATATAGGACTGGACTCAGATAAATATGAATTTCTTTTAATATCCGTTAACCCAAGAAATTTATTTTATCTACAAGATGGTCATATATGGATTAATCTTAATCCTGAGTGTACTACGAACTCCTGCATGTCAGGCTGTGTCCTTTGATTTACTATGGTGAGGTTGGTGTAGCAGTCCCGACCAATAACTATGTATTTTGGGGATATGGTTTGATATGTAGCTGGGAACGTTTTACATAGATATGAAATTCACTCATTCTTTCGAGAAGTAGAAGAATATCTCTTTTAAGAGTTGATTCATGACTTGAACAATTATGAGCGCTCAACTTTCCTATTATGAATAGAAAGTATTTTATATTCATAATTGTTATGAATTAATTGTTCATTATAGAATCGATGGTGCTTAAGAGACAAAATATTTAGAGGGGTATAACGGACTTATGACCTGGCTCTATTTATGAGATATTCGTGAAGGGCTATATCCATATGTAGTGACTATATCGATGGACACCGAAGTTGTTCGACTTATATTTCCATCTACGGTAACGAGGGTTCAACTTCGAGTTTTTAGTGGAATAACACGGAGTTAATAATTCGTAATATTTAATTAAAGAGTTTAATTAATATTTCGAAATTATTGGAGCTCGGAACGTAGATCCATTTGGTCCCCGTGCTAGCTCGATTAACTGTAGCAAACCTAATATAATTAGATTGTCTAATAATATACCACATTATATTTAAATATTATTAATATGATTAATAATATTTTTGTCACAAATGAAAAAAATATTAAATTAGTTTAATATTATATTTTCTAATATTTTTGATTATAAGATAATCAAATAATAATTATAAGATAATTATTACATCATTAATAATTATGAGATAATTATTACATCATCATTGATAATGCATAATTATGAGATAATTATGACATCATTATTGATAATGGTAAATGCATTATCAAGACAAGCCTTAATGGTTTGCCAAATCATCCACCAAGTTTTGTTAATTAGTTTTTGATCTAATTACCTAACTTGTTCCATTATCTAATGGATTTGGTTGACACTCCACTCAAGTGTGTTGGTCATTTACAATTGATTAAATTGAGTGGATGTTGATGAAATGGCTTTAGTTTATATTCTCTACCATTCCCACTCAAAGGAGAGAGTGAATTCAAGTGAAAAATATACTTATCATTTTTGGAAAAAGAATTTCAAGAGAGAGCTAAAAAAAAACATTCACAAAAGTTGTGAGTAAGGTAGAGAGAAAAATCTAATTCTCAATAGTTGAGATTAGAAAGAAAAATAAAAGTGAACAAGATACTTGATTTTCTTCATCTCATATTTCTAAAGCCAAAAGAGTTTGTGATATTATCAACTTATCTAAAAAGTTTAGAGGTTGATCTTTGTGAGTGAAGCCCACACTTCGGTTTGTTGGTTTCGAGATATAGCTTGGAAGATTGAGTGGTTGATTCTACGGTAGAATCTCAAAGGAAATTCATCAAAAGTTTGGTGGAGTTCGACTTCTACAAAGGAGAAGGCAGAGAAAATTTTAAAGATCCGGTGCCACCACATCTGCAACTTCCGCCGCGCAAGAGGAATCGATTTCCAACAATTGGCATCGAGAGCTTAAGGTTGAAAAGTTTTCTTAACTCTTCTCTTTTATGTTTCAGTTTTAATAATTTATATGAGATATATATTATTAGGATGCATGTTATGATGAGTAGGCACAATTAGATTCATGAAGATGAATGTTTTGATTGATTCATGTGATGAATGTTTACTTGATTCATGTGATGAATGTATTACGTTGATCGTTAATTTTCCGGCTCTTATTTTTAGCTTTGGGAATGTAAGACCATAAGGTCATGTTCTTTCAAGTGTTGTAAGTTCATTTCCTTTTTAATAAGTTCAATTTGTAACTTGGAGGAGCCGATGCCGTGAAGAACTCAACATATCATGGAGCAAGATTTGAAGACCAATAGATGCCTTGGATTTATTATACTAATTATATTAGTATTTTTTTAAAAAAAAATAAGAGCCCAGTTAACGCAATTTATGTATGTATGTAAAACTTCATTCTGTTACGAGTCCGTAGAAAAAAACGGGGACCAAAACAGACTCCGGAAGCTCCCGAACGGAGTAAATGAAGTTTTAGCGTTTTGACACCTGACCGACTTCGTTCGAACACCCGTCAAACGAAACTCAAACGTTTTGCTACTGCCTGGATTGCGTTCGAACGCCCAAAAAATGAAACTCAAACGTTTTCAGCCCAGACCTGGGCATATATAAGTGTTTTAAATTGTTTTTAACATGTCATATAGCCTAGGGTGCCTACTCTTGCATTTTCACATACCATAACATGTAGACATGCATGATATTCAAGTTATAAAATATGATTTTATGTAAATTTAAAAGTTAAATTCGAATATAAGATGCATGTAAACGAATTAATAAGATTAATTGATTTAAAGGTTTAAAAATTAGGAATTCAAGTTTAAGAACAAATGGACATTATGAGTACATTATTTTCCTTGGTATATCGGATGGAAACCTGGATATAAATTCCATAGCCGCTTCCGAATGGACGGTAATTTGGTTTGCACTCGGGATACAATTCCACGTACCTTTGAAGTAAATAATGTACTTTTATCTATTAAATAGTTTGATGACATATAATTCATTAGTTGAATTCTAAAATTTTAAAACCTATAAGTGAACTGATATTTTAATTGTTAAAATTAATTAGATCACTTAAGAAACTTGATTAAATTAGTTTAGTTAAGTTAATGATTAGTAGAGACTAATAATCATTAGTGAATAAAATTTTAAGTGTTAAAATTGGTTAGATCACTAATAATCCACTAGTATTAATAAAGATATGTTTTAGCCGAGCATAATCTTAATACATTAGAAACTAGTAGATAGAAACCTTTAACTTCAAAATAGTGAGTGGGAGAGGGATATACCACAATATATCCCACGATCTCCATTGTTATCCAAAACGTGAGATTCAATAGGCGCCTCGTGGCAGCTTTGTTCCTGTCCCCCTATGGATGGTGTCCTTATTGGGTCAATATCAAATTTGGATTCCGAAAGGATAGGGACTCTAGATGTATTTGGTGATTTGACCTACCCTACGGCAGCACTTCACTAGTTAAGTCCAAGGGTTCCGAAATAATGGGTCACACTCACAAAGGAATGGTTAAGTTGTTAATCAAAGCTTCATTGATCAAAGAAACGGTAGTTGATTAATATATGAATACGAGTTATTTTAGATATATTAATCAATTGAGAATATCTCAATCTATCATGTGAATACTTGACCTACCCTACGACGGTACTTATTTATGGGATGATAGATAACTGTGGCATAGTAATTCTTATAGGTTTCTAATTCATTATACATTGATCATGCATCATGTTTAATTTTATGCCTAAATGTTTGACAATTTCAATATGCGATGAATGGATGATTGAATGCGCGTTTATTATTTTTTCAGCCATGGCATCTGCAATAATCTCAATTATCAAACAACAAGAAAAATTAACCGGGGATAATTATGTTAAATGGAAAAGTGACATGAATGCTATCTTGGTTTGCGAAGACCTTAAATTTATCCTAATGGAGGAATGCCCTCCTGAGCCATCACTTAATACTGGCAGAGCTACACGTAATGCCTATAATAATTGGATTAAAGCTAATGAGAAAGCCCATAGCTATTTGATAGCATCCATGTCTGAGGTTCTTGCTGCACAGCATGAGCCTATGGCGACAGCATCAATGATTATGCAGTCATTACAGAACATGTTTGGGCAACCTTCAGACCGGCAACAAGATGAGGCAATTTCCTCTGTATTGACCGCTAGAATGAAGGAAGGCACATCAGTTTGGGACCATGTGTTAAGGATGATGGCTCATCTTAATATGGTTGGAACTCATGGTGCACGTATCAATGTGCAAAGCCAGGTGACAATGATCATGGAAACCCTTCCGAAGAGTTTCTTGCAGTTTAAAAGCAATTGTTCTATGAACAAATTGACTTTTACGTTGACTGAACTGCTAAATGAGCTCACCAATTACGAGTCCGTTATGAACGGTTCTCGTAGGCCCAATTCCAAGGCAAATGTTGTCGAATCTTCTAAATCTGCAAAGAAAAAGAAGAAAGGTAATTGGAAGGCAAAAGCAAAACCAATGAAAAAGAAGAACATCAAAAGCTCCAAAGGAACCAATGTCAAAGGAAAATGTTTCCATTGTGAACAACAAGGGCATTGGAAAAGGAATTGTCCAAAATACCTTGCCGAGCGAAAGGAGAAGAAAAACACAGGTAAATATGATTTACTTGTCATTGAGTCTCTTTTGGTGGAGGATGATAAATCCATATGGATTGTTGATTCTAGTGCCACTAACCATGTTTGTTGTTCTTTGCAGCTACTTGACTCATGGAGGGACCTTGCTGAAGGTAGCTTCACCATGAGAGTTGGGACAGGGGATGCTGTTTCAGCAAAAGCAGTGGGAGATTCCAAGTTAAACTTTAATAATAGTTATTTATGTTTAAATGGTGTGCTATATATTCCTGGTTTTCGCAGGAATTTGATTTCTGTTACAAAACTTATGGAACATGGTTTTTCTGTTTCATTTAATAATAATTTAGTTATTATTAGTAGAAATTGATTAAATATATGCACAGGAAACTCTGAAAATAATCTATATGTATTAAGACCGCTAATGCATGATTCACTGCTTAATACTGAAATGTTTAAGAATGATATATCTAAAACAAAACGGCAAAATATTTCTCATGATGATACCTATTTATGGCACCTTAGACTTGGTCACATTAACCTTGACCGGATAGATAGACTAATTAAGAACGGAGTTTTAAATCAGTTAAAACTCGGTACCTTACCTGTCTGCGAATCCTGTTTAGAAGGAAAAATGACTAAGAGACCTTTTACTGGAAAAGGGATAAGAGCCAAAGAACTACTTGAGCTAATACATTCGGACGTTTGCGGACCGATGAATGTAAAGGCACGAGGTGGTTATGAATACTTCGTCACTTTCATTGACGATTATTCTAGATATGGGTATGTTTATCTAATGCAGCACAAGTCAGATACATTTGAAAAGTTCAAATAATATCGTGCTGAGGTTGATAACCAGTTAGGTAAAAGCATCAAAATTCTACGATCAGATCGTGGAGGTGAATACCTTGATAAAGATTTCGAGGAATTCTTAGTTGAGCATGGAATTGTTTCACAGCTCACAGCACCTGGAACACCACAACAAAACGGTGTTGCAGAAAGGAGAAATCGAACCCTACTAGACATGATGAGATCGATGTTTAGTTATAACACTCTACCTAGTTCATTCTGGGGATATGCATTGGAAACATCAATGTATATCCTGAATGTAGTTCCTTCTAAGTCTATTCCTAAAACTCCTTTAGAGTTGTGGAGTGGTCGTAAAGCTAGTTTACGATATTTCCGCATATGGGGGTGTCCAGCACATGTGCTAAAGAACAAGACTACTAAGTTGGAACCACGTTCACAGGTTTGCCTATTTGTAGGCTATCCTAAGGAAACTAGGGGATGATTCTTTTATAATCCAGAAGATAATAAAGTCTTTGTATCGACAAATTCTATATTTCTTGAGGAGGATTATATGAAAGAATTCAAACCTCGAAGTAAAGTGTTACTTTAGGAGTTATTTGCTGGTACGACCAGTAAACTATTGTCAAATATTGACAAAGACATAACACCTTCAGCATCTGAAAGTCAGATGCAAGTTTATCAGAATACCATGCCACCTAGACGCAGTGGGAGGGTTGTAAGACAACCTGAACGCTATCTAGGAAATGGTGAGGTACAAGTTGTTGCATCTTGTGATGGTATAGATGATCCATTGACCTATTGTAGTGCAATGAATGATACTGATAAAGAAGAATGGCTCAAAGCCATGAACCTTGAGATGGAGTCCATGTACTCTAACTCAGTCTGGGAACTTGTAGACCAACCTACTGGAGTAAAACCCATAGGTTGCAAGTGGATCTATAAGAGAAAAAGAGGAATAGATGGGAAAGTACAGACTTTCAAGGCTAGGCTAGTGGCAAATGGTTATACCCAAAAAGAGAGAGTTGACTATGAAGAAACTTTCTCGCCAGTAGCAATGCTTAAATCCATCAGGATTCTTCTTTCCATTGCCTCATATTATGACAATGAGATTTGACAAATGTAAGCTATAAACATAAAGTCAATAATTAGTATTTATAAATGTAAGCTATAACAGTGTTAATGCGTGTTAACCTTAGCATGAATGATGAAATCATGTAAGGAATAGAATACATATAACATTAATTTTTAGGAATGCATAGATAGATGCATGTACATGTAAAATCATATAATGATAAGTAAGAAAGTATGTCAAGAATAAGTGGAACCATAAGAAATGAGTATGTATATCCATGAGTTATCATTTTTAGAAGTTATGTAAAGTTAAGATTGTTTTTTTTAAGATTCTAAGTATTTTAAAGAGAAAATTTTTAAATATTTTCTTTTGAAAGAAAGAAATGTCTTTCGGGATATGTTTTTACAATTTTAAGAAACAAAACATGATTTTATGTTTTTTGGGGCATGAGGTAAAACCTCACCCCAGTATTTAACTGTTGGGATTTTATGGGAGAATATCGGTAACGCAACGGAAACGTGGAAAATCAAAATTTTCCAATTTCAAAATTTTTCTTGGATCAATTAAATAAAATTATTTATTAATTACCAAATTATCAAATTCTGAAAAATTACACAATAAATCAAATTTCTTAATAATTACCTAATTGCCCCAATACTTTACAAATTGATCATTTTAGTCCTAAAATTATCAAATATAATTTTGGATGATTCTAAATCATTTCTAAAATGATTTCCAACATGTCAAAATATAAATTGCAACATTAAACCACAATTTCTTACAAATTACAGAAAGGTCCTCGTAATTTGCATTTTATTCATTTTAGTCCCCAAATTATCAAATATAATTTTGGGTGATTCCAAATCAGTTCTAAAATGATTTCCAACATGTATAAACATGAGAATACAAATTGCAACTCAAATCCCACAAAAAACCCAAAATTGCCGAGAAGGGCCTAAGGTTTCCAACTTGTGCATTTTGGTCAAACCTTGTTCAAAACAAGTAAAGATGAAATTCAATCATCACCAAACTTGATATACATCATATATACATCATTACACAACACATATATGAAAAGCCCCAAATTTGGAAAAGGTATAAACCCTAACTTTCAAATTGAACAAATTAAACTAAATTAAGCAAATCCAATGTTTCAATCAAGTCTCTATCACACCAAACAAGTCTCACCACTTTGAAATAATTCTAGGTCATCAATGAGTGACCCAACAACTCTAGAATGGCAACTAGGTCATCAAATGACCCAAAAAAATGCTTAATAACAACTTATAAGCTTTCTTTAACTATCATACATGCAAACACCGATGTTTAAAACTTCCAACACTCAAAAACATTAAGAAGAAAGAGTTCAAAAACTTAAGAACAAGTTATGTTATAGCTTAGAATAAAAGGAACAAATTTCTCTCTAATAGAAAGTTGGAAAAACTTACTTAATGCTTTGCTTTCTTTGGTTGTTCTTCAAGGTTCTTCAGTTTTTCTCTCTAACTTCTTATGTTTATTTTTGGAGGCTTAGAACTAGGTTAAACTTATGAAAAATATAACACTTTATATATGGTATATGTTGGCTAAAAATCACCTTAAATTAAAGAAAATTGATATTTCAATTTTAAACAATTTAAAACAAATATCTAAAGAAGTCAAACTCAATTTGGCTACTTTTTCTTTTAATGCAAAGTCAAATATTTACACTAATAATCATTTCCTAAATAAATATCATCAAAGATATTTCATATTTTAATTACTTTAATTATTTAATAATTAATTAATTAATTAATTAATTAAAAATATCTAAATATGTGTATTATATTTACTTTAAATATCACAATTACATATATTAATGATATATGTCAAATACATGTATTTGACAGTTTATTAATGTGTATTTAATAATATCATATATTAAATACAAATACATGTTAATTAAGAAATTCCAATTCGACCCATTTGCATGTATTTTTCATTTAACAGTTAAACGATTTATAAATAATCACCATTATTTATAATAGTCGCCCAAATGCTCTACGAGTTTATTTCATTAGTGAGACTCTATAGATTCAGACATAATCCGTCACGAAATTTAATTTCGTGTCCAAAATTCACCCATCCGTATATTATGACGACCACAGATAAACTCGCTGAATCATACAGGTCGAGGTCATTGTATATGTATAATCCATCCGTCACAGGTGTTCGAATAATCCTAGAGATATAGATGCAAACGTCAAATCTCTATAGGTATTATCCCATCGACGATTCTATTAGCAATCTATAAATAACATTCGGAACTCACTTCCGAATTATACTATGGCCATAGATTTAACTGATTGCTAATCACATATGGACTACTAATGAGTGGTAATTATATCACTATTTCTTACTCATTTGACCTAATATTTTGTATAGTTTCTCGAATTTTATGAATGTTTTGATGTATTTTTATTTATTTTACAGATAAAAATAATATTGGGACTTAATGGAATCAACTCGAGTTTAAAACGATAAAATCCGGAGGAAAATGGTCAAAAATGAAATTTTACTATACGCGTCACGAAGTGCAGTCCTAAATTCTAATTTTACGCATATCCGATTGAGCTGATTCAAGTTGTAGATTAAAGAAGACTCAAAGATCTACGACTTTGAAATTTTCGAATTCGGAAGTTGGGAAGGCCGAAATTGATGAACAATCCAATATATTTTGAGTAATTACTATAGTCATTTTCAAAATATAAAATAAAATTAATAAAATAAAAAGTAAAAATTGTCAAAATTCCACCAAAACTGCTTGCATGTTTGGTGCCATGTTTGGTGCCATGTTTGGTGCCATGTTTGGTGTCATGTTTGATGCCATGTTTGGTGCCATGTTTGGTGGAGCAATTGGTGGAGCAATCGATGGAGAAAATGGTGGAAGCCTTTAGGTTTTTCTATAAATACCAAGCCATTTCATTTGTAATTCTCATGCTTTCCTTAGGTTTTTATAAGGAATTTAAGGATTGCATCTTGTTTGTATTTATTTTTAGCATTTAAATTATGTATTTTAATTTTCAGTAATAGTAGTAGTTTCATTTCTTCTTCCTTTCTTTTGTTTTATGTTTTGTAGTTAGATTTCCGCTGGTGGAAGGGTGAAGCTTGTATTATTTTAATTTAGATTAATCTCCCTTAATTATAATATGGGAATTATAATTAATGGCTGGTTTTACTAAAAAGTTTACTGCCTTAATGTCTGGTTTTAATTATTTGACATATTGTGACACCGCCTATATGGTCGGTCTTTAGGTGACAGATGATTACCGCCTATATGGCTGGTTTATGAACAAATAATGATACCACCATTATGGCTGGTTGGACTTAGTTGGAAATAGACTTAATGAGGATAACGCATATATGGTCGGTTGGTAATATCACTAATAAATTCCATATTATAATAAGGGAGATTTCTAAATTAGAAATAGTAAATGTGGATCCCCAACCTCATTATTTTATTTTTATTCTAGAAAAGTGATGAAATACAGTATCCACATACTTAATAATTGATTTTCTTTTTTTGGGTAATTCTTTAGTTTTTTTTTAATTGAGTCTCAGTCTTAATGCTTTTTGTTAATTGGTCATTAATAAGATTAATTTGGTAAACTTAAAATGAACTAGACATTGAGATTTTAGGTTTCAGCCTTAGATTCAATAGCCCACGATCTTCCTTGAAGATAGATAATCATAATGAATCCAGGTAATTTGGTTGACATAGACATATGGTTCAATTGAGTTATTCTGGGTACCTGCATCTGACCATCGACATAGGCTTTTGCATATTTTTGTGTTCCAGGTTAGCAAACTGATTTATTACACATATGCAAGAGAATCAATTCATCTTTAGAAAGATATTATGTGGAGTCACAACCCTAGATCTTTGTGTCTTTTCTTTAATTTTTCTCAATATTTTCTTTTACGTTTTTATTTATTTTTAAAACCACATTCAACTAACCAAAAGCAATCATTCTCTTCTTCCTTAATTAGATACTTGTAAATAAATAGTATCAATAATTAATAAAAATAGTAGGAATTAAGTTATCGTGTGATCGATATTTTTATACTACTTAAACGATACGTGCGCTTGCGTTATATGTGTGTGAATGCATCGGTCAAGTTTTTGGCGCCGTTGTCGGGGACTTATTTTTAGGACCTATGCTCTGTATATAAAACTAACTGATCATATCTTGATATACACATGATATCCTGAGGATCGTTCCACAACCAATGAACAGGAGGAGATCTGATCTAAATAGATCGGTGATGTGACTGCCATCTACGTGCGGAATATGTCTCATACATCTACAGTGGTATCTCAAATCGAATGACCACTATGTTACTCAACTTGAGAAGATTCGTATTGATGTTGTTGTACATTCTTTTAAGAATCTTCAGTGAGTCGTCCAGTGTTTATCCACTAT
This sequence comes from Zanthoxylum bungeanum, assembly GCA_019454045.1. Lineage (NCBI taxonomy): Eukaryota > Viridiplantae > Streptophyta > Magnoliopsida > Sapindales > Rutaceae > Zanthoxylum > Zanthoxylum bungeanum. The sequence goes on from SKCR01000756.1 coordinate 134,812, forward strand.
AAACACATACACGTCTATACGAATCTCCCAAGACTCATGGTTCATTGGAATAAACCATCAAACCAAGTTTCAATATACGACATGTATTGGTCTCAATGTATTTGACTAACCGACCAGTATTAGTAAAATCTTGACCAAGAGCTATATTTGATAATATACATTTAGCAGTGACACTTCCCAATGTCAATTACAAACTACCTTTGTAACTTTTTACGCATTATATATTATCGGGTCTTTGTCTAATATATACATATAACTAAACCACATTCAGTTTTAATCTAATCGTAATCAGCTCGAATACGTATATAAAAATAAGAAGTGCAACCATAAATAAGTAATATTATGGAAAAAGAAATTGAAGTATTCCTGAATCAGACATAAATACGATGTAGATTAGCCCTCTGAGCACCAACCCCAATAATTTCTCCCACTTGCTCTTGTGCCAATCCACGGTATCATATATACATCTCAATGTGTATCATATACACATGGCCCTCAAAATCTCACCTAGCACTTAAGAGGTAGGCAACAAGAAGTAGGTCTGCTATAACATATTGAGTTTGTCAAACAAACTCCATCGTTTCCCACAGCCAACATCATTCATATTTTATAGAATCTAAATTATACATTAATTTGACTCTGATGTTACATCAGTATTGTGCTACAGCTACTGAATTGTCCAAGTATTTAAGGATCAAATCCAAAATATTATGAAGACAACTACAAGCACATCAACAATATAAAACTTCTAGTTTATAAGGTCACTATGCAACTTCATAAGTTGCATCTAATTCCACTAAAAAATTAGAATCCTCTATGACACTCTAATTATATCTTTTTTTTACTCTTTATGACGTAGACAGTCTAGCATCATAAATGCTCCATGAATTAAGAAACTCGTTCTTAATATCTCAAAGATCACAATGAACATGTTTCAAGATTCATCTTATGGTCTATATGATATCAAAATAACTCGTAACGATTATGATTAAATCGATATCTTCAATCGCACATAATAAAGTATCTCTAATGTCATCATTAAATGATACATAAGATTGATTAGACCTTCTAATCAATATCTCTTTCGAAAAAGGAATCATCCTTTACGAAAGATAAATACTTTATATAAAACACACATTATCTATCATACAGTTAATCTAACTGTCATACAGATAGCATTGTTGTGTCTTTTATAAAATCATATCTAATGCATGACTAATAGGAGTATCTCACAAGTCTCTTAGTCTTATATCTTATATATAAAACTTTATATCGTATGTAACATAGACTACTCTCACTACTTTCACGGAGTAAAGAAGACTTGGGTAAACCTTTTACCTCACAAACATCTCATTATTACCATAATAATGATAATGTCGTTATGATATATAACATTAGAAAGTAATTTGTACGCTCCCACTAATCATTCAATCACATATGTATTCTCTATAATTTGACAAGATAAGACAATATGACGATATCAAAAACAGAAAACACAGATTTTGAGAAGACTTATCCGAGTCTACAATAGGATCTATAAGCTAGCACACTAAACTACGATCTCAACAGAACACACACTCTAGGGCCATTCCAGAACACAAACTATAGGTACCCTTATTAATAGAAGGAAGAGATAGAAAATCTTATCAAGGAAATGTTAGAAAATATGGTGATTCATAACAACATCAGCTCATTCTCTTCACCATCATTACTTGGTAAAAACAGATGGCTCGTGAAGGTTTTGTGTGGATTAAAGAACTCTTAATGCAGTCATTATTAAAGATAAATTCCATATTCCTAGTGTAGATGTGTTCCTAGATGGATTATATAGAGGTTGTATTTTTTCAAAATTGGATTTAAGGGCAGGTACTACCAGATAAGAATGTCTCATGATATACATAAGACAATATTTAGAACACAAGAGTGTCATTATTAGTTTCTAGAATGCCTTTGGGGTTAACTAATGCCCCATCTACTTTTCAAGCGACTATGAATCAGAATTTTAAACTCTATTTTAGGAAATTTATCATTGTACTTTTTGATGACATTCTGATTTATGGTCTTTCTTTGGAACTCCATTTAGAACATCTCAGACTCACTTTGCAATGTTTAGAAGATAACCAACTCTTTGCTAAGATCCAGCAGTGTGTTTTTGGGCAAGAAATAGTGGAATATTTAGGACATTGAGTATTTGTTAAATGAGTGGAACCAAACAACAATAAAATTCAGGCCATGAAACAGTGGCCTGCCCCTTTGAATGTCAAGCACTTCAGAGCTTTTCTTGGCCTTACAGGTTACTACATGAGTGACCGACGTAATTACACACGTATAACGCAAGCGCACGTATCGTTCAAGTAGTACAAAAATATCGATCGCAGGAGGACTTAATTCCTACTGTTGTTATTATTATTGAATCTATTGATTTACAAGTATCTAATTAGTGGATAAGAGGAAGTTTGCTTTGGTTGGTTGAATTTGGAAGTGCTTAAATAAACTTAAAGTAAAGACATAAAAGAAAAAGACTCAAAAGAAAAAGACACAAAGGAAAATAATAAGGAAAATAGAAGAACAGACTCAAAAGAACTAGGGTTGTGACTCCACACAATACTGTTAAAAAGATGAATCGATTCCCCCACTTATGTGTATTAATTCAGTTTGCTAACCTGGAACACGAACATATGCAAAAGCCTCTTTCGATGGTCAGACATAAATACCCAATATAACCCAATTGAACCATATTCGTATGTCAACCACATTACCTGGATTCATTAAGACCAAGTTCCAATTATGGATACCCACGCCCGACAGGTATATTTCTATCCTGTAAGGAAATCTATTAAAGGGTTATCTATCCTCAGGGAAGATCGTGAGCTATTAAGTCTAAGGCTGAAACCTAAAATCCTTATGTCTAGTTCATTTTAGATTTACCCCATCAATCCTATTGGTGATCAGGCAACAGGACGCATTAAGCTTAAGACTTAATAAACAACCTAAAGAACTACCCATAAAAAGAAAATCAATTATTAAGTGTGTGTATTGTGTGTCATCACTTCCCTAGAATAAAAATAGAATGCTGGGGTTAGGGGATCCACTTTTACCATTTATAATTTAGATATCTCCCTTAGTATAATATAAAATTTAACTAGTGATTAGCCCAACCGACCATATAGGTGGTAATCCTTGTTAAGTCAGATTTAAATGAAGTCCAACCTCCCATTAAGGCGATAATAATATTTAAACATAACCAGCCATATATGCGGTAATTATCTGTCACCTAAAAACCGGCCATATAGGCGGTGTCACTTTATGCAAAATAATAAAACCAGCCATTAAGGCGGTAATTCCTTTTAATGTGAATAATAAATTTTATATTATAATTAAGGGAGATTAATCTAAATTAAAATTATAAAAGCTTCACCCTTCCCCCAACAGAAATTTAACTACTAAACATTAAAGAAATGAGTATAAGAAGAGAACTACTGCTATTACTGAAAATAAAAATGCATAAATTAAATACTTAAAATACAAACTAGATGCAATCCTTAAATTCCTTACAAAAACTTAAGGAAAGCATGAGAATTACAAATGAAATGGCTTGGTATTTATAGAAAAACCTAAAGGCTTCCACCAATTTCTTCACCAATTGCTCCACAAACTGCTCCACCAAACATGCCACAAGACATGACACCAAACATGGCACCAAATATGGCATCAAACATGGCACCAAACATGCAAGCATGTTTGGTGGAAGTTTGACAATTTTTATTGTAACATCTCGGATTTTTAGAAACGTTCTAGAAGATTTACGGACGGATGTTGTAGTGGAAGATCGTGTTAATATTGAAAATAAGAGTTTAAGTGATGTTATATAAGTTGGAATAATAGATTATGAATTTTCGTTGCGTTGGAAAACGCGTGGGATCAAAAGTCGGTTACACGATTTTCGTAAAACACGTAAAGTTTATGGGTTTGGACACGAACAGGGCAAACGAACTCCGATCGAGCTGATTTTTGGACCATTGGACTCGTTTTTTCCGAGACGAACAACTTTCGTGTTGAACACTTTCTGAGAATCGCATCAGAAGGGCTCCGAAATTGTGAATTTCCAGAAAGATCTAGAAGAGAGACTGGTTTGTTATTTTCGCAGGGGCCAAAGTGCTATTTTCCTGGCAGTATATATTGCCTCATAGTTTTGAGTAATTGCAAAAATGTCCAAACCTTCCCTAAAGCCCTCACCCGACCCCTCTCTTTCGCCCTTGCTGTCTTGGTCGTGCCGGTGGCTTGCCGGCCACCGCCGGCCAGCGCGACCACCTAGAACTAGAAGGCCGGCCACCATGCATCTTTTGGTGGCCGACGACGAAGCTGAGAAGCCACCGATGGGCGGCAGTGAGAAGATTTTTGGTGCGACAATGGGTTGTTCAGTTCTGGCTCGTCGGGCCGTTTCACGAGCCATGCCACCTACCAAATCGAAGCCCTCGGAGAGTACTACGAGTGTGCGGAGATGGATTTACCGAACAGCGGTCGAAATTACGCGAAACGAGGAGAAAAGCATCGGTGAATAGTAAACCTATTTTTAATGGTAGCTCCGATCAGAATTCCGTCGACACCAGCGCGTTCGTATGGCCGAGGGGAGTCTGTATATGGCCTCGGAATTTCGGTACAACCTTCCGATCAAAATCTCATATTTTGAAATAAATCGATTTATATTCGAATATTTCCGGTAGTTCCGTAGTTTATAGAATTAGCATGAAATGAATTAGATATGTCTTAATATGTTAAAACGAATAATGTGGTAGAATCCGGGGTGAATCAAATAAGATTTGATCGATCCGGTAAGATTAACGAGATTCCGGTAAAACGGCGTTTCTCGCGCGTTTGGGTATAAGTGATCTTAAGCTTATTTATGATGTGACTATTGTATTGCGAGGGTAATTGGGTAATTTTGGATTAGTTCGGAGGGTTCGAGACCCTTCCGTAGCGTTTGCGGAAACTTTTCCGCAAGTTTCACCGCAAACGCGTAAAATGAGAATTTGACCCATCTAGCTAGTTTAGAATATTAAGTGAGCATGTATTAGAGTAATGAAGATTAGATCGTAGTATCAGGGATGTTTCGGGTGTTCCTGGGAAAGCCCGTAGTTGTTTTAGGTAAGTTGGAAGTTTCCGCAGATAGCGGTACTAACCTTGCGTCGTTATTTGTTTGACAGATCGGAACCAAATCGCGGGCATTCGTTCAGCCAGGTAAGTAACCCATGCTATGAACACTTAAGAAATTTGTTATTGTTCGAGATTAGTAACATGATAAAGTTGTATATAGTGATATGCACGAAACATATATGTAGTTATATACATATAAAGATGAATATAGAAGAAAAAGACCAGATGTACTTATTTATACATATAGATAAGAACAAGTAAGTATAAACCGATATATAGGCAAAGGAGAATCATGAGTATATAAAGGTACTGAGATATATGTATGGGTATGTATAAACCAGTATAGGTGCATATATATATATGAGAATAACATATGAATAGGGTTATGTTTATGTTGGAACTAGAATGTTACTGTGTATTTAGAAGAATCAGACATCAGTAAGTATTAAATTGAAAGAATAAGATGGCAAGGATTAAGTAAGTATGTGTGTGTGTGTGTGTGTGTGTGTTGTGTCTATTTATGATTATCTCACAAATGTAACTTAATAAGACTTGGGTATGAGGATGTAAAAACTACACCCTAGGGAATGAGATTACAGTTATAGATGAGATAATCATATATGAGTCAGTGATATGAATGAAAGTTTTTTTTATATATTGTATCAGAATACTAGTAAGCATGAATAGATAGTTAGAAATAGCGAATCAATTTAAAAAAAACTAAAATATAGGAACTCATTTACATTAATGCTTGATTGTGTGTGTATGATTTCGGTTTACGCAATGTATGATTGTGAGCCACCAATACGGTAAGTTAAAGAGGTAAGTTAAGTAAGATGGTTAAATGTGTGTCTATATAGATATGTATGAATATATCATTTCGATCCTCAACTTTTGTTGGTATGAACATCTCAACTTCATCGTCAGAATCAGAATATGAATAATAGAAATCAAATAAGTACTTCGCTGGTTTGGGCTTCGGAATTGATATCTCTGATTGATGATATTGTTCAGCCTCCTCATCTTCTAACATGTCAACTTCTTCTGATTGGTACTTGAAGGCTTCATCAGTGTCATCTGAGAATGGCTCTTGAGGTATGTTGTTCTGTCTTTCTATCATCTGTCTCATTTGATCTGTCATCCTCTGTATGGATTCTGCGTTACTTTGAAGTTGATTTCGGAGTGTTTCACACATCATATACAACTCTTTATCTCTTTTCTCGAACAAATCTTTGACCATGTCAAACAGCTGTTCTTCCTTTGATGGCTCTGGTTCTTGATGAAGATCATATGTGGATGGTGGATAAGGTGGAAAATGTGGTTCTGTGAAATGTGATGGCTCTTTATAGCATGTTTGTCTTCAGAAATTTTCCCACTCTGAACGGAATATACATTGATCGCTCGGGTGGTTACTATCACAAATTACACATCTCCCCATCTCGTTCTGATGAGCAAATACAGTATTGCTTGGCTCTGGCATCCAGTGATAATCGTTGGGTTGTGCAACAGGCCTCAGAAAACCGAACTGTTGTTCCCAGAATTGGGGTGTATCTTCGTATAAGGCTCGTTATCTCTCCATCTCCCAGTAGTGTTCCATTGTTTCAACCACCTGAAAAATAAAATAAAAGAAAGAAATAAAAGTTACAAATACAAATAAAGAAAATTAGATAAAAGTAAATTAGATAGCTTCAAAATTAATAACTCAAGAAATATAAGTCCCCGGCAACGGCGCCGAAAACTTGACCAGTGCGTAATCACAAGCGAATAACGCAAGCGCACGTATCGTTCAAGTAGTATAAAAATATCGATCCCACGAGGACTTAATTCCTACTGTTGTTATTAATTATTGAATCTATTGATTTACAAGTATCTAATTAGTGGAGAAGAGGAAGTTTGCTTTGGTTGGTTGAATTTTGAAGTGCTTAAATAAACTTAAAGTAAAGACACAAAAGAAAAAGACTCAAAAGAAAAAGACACAAAAGAAAATAATAAGAAAAATAAAAGAACATACTCAAAAGATCTAGGGTTGTGACTCCACACAATATTGTTAAAAAGATGAATTGATTCCCCCACTTATGTGTATTAATTCAGTTTGCTAACCTGGAACACGAATATGTGCAAAAGCCTCTTTCGATGGTCAGACGGAAATACCCCGTATAAACCAATTGAACCATATTCATATGTCAACCACATTACCTGGATTCATTAAGACCAAGTTCCAATTATGGCTACCCACGCCCGACAGGTATATTCTATCCTGTAAGGAAATCTATTAAAGGGTTATTTATCCTCAAGGAAAATCCTGAGCTATTAAGTCTAAGGGTGAAACCTAAAATCCCTATGTCTAGTTCATTTTAGATTTACCGCATCAATCCTATTGGTGGTCAGACAACAGGACGCATTAAACTTCAGACTTAATAAACAACCTAAAGAACTACCCATAAAAAGAAAATCAATTATTAAGTGTGTGTATTGTGTGTCATCACTTCCCTAGAATAAAACTAAAATGTTGGGGTTAGTGGATCCACTTTTACCATTTATAATTTAGATATCTCTCTTAGTATAATATAGAATTTAACTGGTGATTAGCCCAACCGACCGTATAGGTGGTATTCCTTGTTAATTCAGATTTAAATGAAGTCCAACCGGCCATTAAGGTGGTAATAATATTTAAACATAAACCAGCCATATAGGCGGTAATTATCTGTCACCTAAAAACCGACCATATAGGCGATGCCATTTTATGCAAAATAATAAAACCAGCCATTAAGGCAGTAATTTCTTTTAATGTGAATAATAAATTTTATATTATAATTAAAGGAGATTAATCTAAATTAAAATTATAAAAGCTTCACCCTTCCCCCATCAGAAATTTAACTACTAAACATTAAAGAAAGGAGTAGAAGAAGAGAACTACTGCTATTACTGAAAATAAAAATGCATAAATTAAAGACTTAAAATACAAACTAAATGTAATCCTTAAATTCCTTACAAAAATTTAAGGAAAGCATGAGAATTCCAAATTAAATGGCTTGGTATTTATAGAAAAACCTAAAGGCTTCCTCCAATTTCTCCACGAATTGCTCCACCAAACATGCCACAAGACATGACATCAAACATGGCACCAAACATGGCATCAAACAGGGCACCAAACATGCAAGCATGTTTGGTGGAAGTTTGACAATTTTTATTTTTTTATTTTATTAATTTTATTTTATATTTTGTAAATGACTATTGTAGATACACAAATTATACTGTATTGTTCATCAATTTCGGCCATCCAAACTTCTGAATTTGAATATATTTAGACTTTAAAAGTTGTAGATCTTCGAGTCTTCTTTAATCTGCAACTTGAATCAGCTTAATCGGGCATCGGACTTTATGGCCAGAATACGAAAGTTGCACAAAAACTGGAAATTTTGACTGCACTTCGTGATGCGTATAGTAAAATTTCATTTTTGATCATTTTTCCTCCGGATTTCATCGTTTAACCCCGAGGTTATTCCATTAAGTCAAAATATTATTTTTATCTGTAAAATAAACAAAAACACATCAAAACGTTCATCAAACTCGAGAAACTAAACAAAATATTAGGTAAAAGGGGCGGTAAATATTGATATATTTTCCGCTCATCAATGAGGTTTGTTAAACATTATGCTATGATAGCAGCCTCTTTGAGATATCTTCTGAAGCTCAATGCATTTGTCTAGAATGAATAAGTTGAGGTTGCTTTCAACAAATTAAAACAAACCATTATCTAAACCTTAGTGTTAGCCTTGCCAAATTTCTCTGAATTAGCCTTGCCAAATTTCTCCGAAAAGTTTGTAGTTGAAATTGATGTTGGTGATATCGGTATAGGTGCAGTATTAATATAGCAGAACCACCATATTGCCTTCTTCATTAAAAAGCTCTATAATAGGCTTTGTAAGACTTCAACCTATGTCGGAGAATTGGTAACAATAGTATAGTCAGTCCAGAAATGGAGACAATACTTGTTGGGAAGGCATTTTATCATTAAAACTGACCACAAAAGTTTTTTAAAAAAAAACTTTGATGGAACAAGTAATAAAAACTCTAGAGAAACAACAGTACCTACCCAAGTGTAGGGTTTGATTATGGGATCCATTACAAGCCTGAACTAGAAAACATAGCAGCAATTGCCCTCTCTAGGTTGCCTCAGTTGACATCAGTCTCTGCTCAGTTTTGTACTATCAATATGCCTATTTTTGGGTTGAAACTAAGTCCAACATGTAAAACCAGCCAAAAAGGCGGTAAATAATCAACTCCAAATTATTAAATTAAGGGAGAAATTCTATACTAGAGTATTAAAAGTATTACCCCAACCTCCAGCAATAAAAGACTACCTACACATAATTAAAATAAAAATGCACAAAATTAAATTAAATAAATAGAAATAAATTACAAGAAAACTAAACACACACAAGATGCTTCTTTAAAAGAGTTATGGAGAGTTTTTCCCACAAAGAAAACATGTAAATTTTACAAAGTTTGGTTTGGTATTTATAGGCAAATATAAAAAGCTTTCACCAATTTCTCCACCAAACACTCCACCAAACATGCTAGTTTGGTGGAAGTTTGACAATTTCTATTTATTTTTTATTTTTTTTATTCTTTTATTTTTTGGGTTTTGAAAATGACATTAATAATTACACATAACACACTTTTGGATTTTTTTTATCAATTTCAGTCATGAAAACTTCAGAATTCAAAACTTCTATAAATGTCAAAGTTTTAGATATTTGAATTTTCTTTCATCTGGAACTTAAACCACCTCAATTCAATATCGGAATGAAAAGTTACGGCCAAAATACAAAAATTACGGAAAGTTGAAATTTCCAAAATTGTACTTCGTTAAAACACCATTTCAAATTTCCAACCTCCAAAATCCAAATGTCAAATCCAGTTTTTACCATTATTTGTTTCATATTTCATCCTAAATGATTCCATTGAGTCCCGATTTTATTTTAACTATAACCTAAATAAAAATATATCAAAACGTTCATAAAACCCGAGAAACTATACAAAATATTAAGTAAAATGACAATAAATATTGATATATTTTTCGTTCATTATGAATCAACTAAAAATCCAAATATATATGTTCTAATAAAATAAAAATAAAAATAATACATGCAATATTAATTTATGAGTAATTTTCACTTTTTATTTTTTACCCTAATTTTGTGAGAGTGAATCCAAATTCATTATCATTCAAGGAAGGAGTTTAAGCTCATCTCCTTGCATATGAATATTAAAATAATTGAAAATATTAACTTATCTCTAATTACCGAATAAAAAAAAAATGACCACGTTAATAAATTATTCAAAAACTTTTTGTTTTTCAACTATGATGGATTGATGTTTTCAATATATTAGTAGGTAGATTGAAGATGTTAAAATATTTAAAGATAAATAGAAATTAATTTATCCGATAATGATATTTTTTATCCTTGACGTGGAATTATAGATAAGAAATTATCTTAAACTTAAAGGGTTGTTACATTAACAACATAATATTATTGTACTGTAAATTTTTTCCGTAATGTGCTGCCCGTGGAGTCAAATGGAAAGCATTTTGCATTAACATTTTTAAAATTTCACTCATTTTTCACATTTTTACGGAAGTAAGTTCACAACTTGTTAATTGGCTCGTAGCATAGTCTATTGGTAACTCATGTCCCTTGATATTTTAATGGCACAAAATTGAGTTCTTGCAGAAGCAATGGAGGCTCAATTATCTTAATTTATCCCATTTAATGTGTATTAGAGGTAGATTTCTTCCCCAACATATACATATTTTTACGAGGTTCGAATATCTCATCCTACACTATAGGTCAAATCCCAAATCTGAAAGGCTAAATAAAAAGATACTCCTTAGAATATAGGAAATGAACGGAATATCACAAAGAATAATTAGAGCCAATGGTCATCGGGAGTCTAAGCCAGTGGTTCGACTGGCAAGAATTTTTATTTTATTATTAGAAACGTGGAAAATGCAGTTGTCAAATCATCCGATTCAAATTAGTAAAACTGAAGTGTGTATTATCAACTTAAACAACATTGTTAGAAACCTGTAGCAAAGTACATTGAAAATCCCAAATTTAGCTTAGAAGAGAGCAAGGCATGGGATTAGAATTTAGAATTAAGAAATTGAATTACCTAAAAGGCGCTAGTGGGTCTTTTTCTTTTAATAAAAGAAAAATAACAACATAAAATATTAGGGTTAGAGGATTCACTCTTAATATTTTAAATATAAATAATTTTTATTTTTTTATAAAATATAAATTATAATTATCTCTCAATCAATTTATTTCATAATTATCAAGTATTAATTATACCAACATAGATAATTCGTCTTGTCGATCATGAGTCCTGCCAAGGTACTAAATATGCTAAAATATACTCCTTCCGTCCCTTTTTGATAGGCCACATTTCTATTTTTGGACATCCCAAATTATAGTCTCATTTCCTTATTTAGAAAATGACCAGCGGCCTATCAAAAAGGGACGGAGGGAGTATAAAATTAGGCATAAAGATGGTGATAACATTTGTCTATAATAAGTCTAGTTAGGTACTCAATTATGTCAAATTTATAAAACCAACCATTTAGGCAGTACTGTATTGCTATAATTGATCCAAATCTTTAATAGTTCACTCTCTCTTATTTATGGGATTCAAGTATTATCTACGTCAATCGGTGACTGTCTACAACTAGTCAAGAGTCCTAAATAAACTGGAAAGAATATAAATTTTATTTAGGAAATTATCACAATTTATAAAATATAATATAAATAAAAATCTTATATTTTCATACCACTAGCTTCACTCTTTATCCCAACCTGATAAAAATTAACAGAATAAAATATAAATAAAAACACTCATAATTTTATTAATAAAAGAAAAAAATTACAAAAAAATACACACAAGAGCTCATCCCACATAATCTTAGAGAGACCTGTGGAAATTTTTGCTGAGGAAAATGAAATGATAAACACCTCTATTTATTGAGGTGCTCAGACCTCTCAATCACTAATCGAAAGGTGGAAGAAAATATTATTATTATTATTTTAATAATAAATTTAATATATTATCATATATATAATCTTGGGATCTCTAGTATAATATATATATATATATATATATATATATATATATATATATATATATATATATATATATATATATTATTAATGATAAAATACATGTGTGGATAAATATATCATAAGCTTATTTTGTTGTCAATCTAAACACAGTAAATATTCTCCAAGTCCGATTTGAATCTAGATGTCACTCTTTTTTTTCGGTTTACTGGATCCTGGAATTCAAATCTCACCTCCATTTTTCTTCTTGAGCTTCCGAAGCAGTATTTTACTTACACAAAAATTAAAAATCACAATAAAACATAAATAAAATTATTGTTTTTACAAATGTACTAAATAAATGGATTAATGAAATTATAAGTGTAAAATAAATAGTTTATCTTTTAAAAAATGTATATTTTTTAATATCCATATATTAACCTGACTAGTTTCTGCAAAACTATAATTTTCTTTGTATTTCTAATAAAATTTTTTTATTAATATTCATAAATATGTAAATTTTGCTCAAAAATTATGTTTATATAGTACATTGCAAATCTTAGTTTTGATGTATTAAAAATTCTGAAATACCCTTACGGCCTTACTAAAACCCTAAGGAACTCAAGGTAATTCGCCAAATAAAACCATAATCCTACATGTTGGCTCATAGCTATGCACCAATAATAACCTCTAAAACTACCCCAGGTTTACTCAATCCAATAATACAAACCCAAACTTGCTCCCAAATAATAAAATAATATTTTAAAATAAATTAAATAATAAAAAAAATAAAACCTTGGGTCCCTAATATTTGGCCCATGCTAAACTAAGCTCTAACATTAACCATTCTTGGAAGCCTTCACTTGTTTGTCTTCGACCTCTTTATTGATGCACTTACTTTGAAGCTTTTTGGTCCATTAGGCTTGGCACACTCTGGGATTGTAAGTGGACTTATAATGGGCTTGAAAGCAATCTTGGACCTCTTCTTAGAAGCTTGGATTCACGTTTCTAGGCTTCTTTAGTTGATTCTTCATAAATCATTTCATTCCCTACTTCTTTAAGAAGACATAACACACTTACAGAATTTTCATCAATTTCAGTCATGAAATTTCAGAATTCGAAAATCCTATGAACGTCAAAGTTGTGGATCTTTGAGTTTTCTTTCATCTGGAACTTGAATTACTTCAATCTGATATCGGAATGAAAATTTATGACCAAAATACGAAATTGTGCAAAGTTGAAATTTCTGAAATTGTGCTTTGTTAGAACGCCATTTCAAATTTTCAACCTTCAAAATCCAAATGTCAAATCTAATTTCTGCCATTATTTGTTCTATATTTCGTCCTAAATGATTCTATTGAGTCCCGATTTTATTTTATCTGTAAAATAAATAAAAAACACATCAAAACGTTCATAAAACTCGAGAAACTATATAAAATATTAAGTAAAATGACAGTAAATATTGATATATTTTCCGCTTATCATGAATAAACTAGAAAGTCAAATATATAAGTTCTAATGAAAATAAAAATAAAAATAGTACATGCAATATTAATTTATGAGTATTTTTCATTTTTTTTCCCTAATTTTGCGAGAGTGAGTCCAAATTCATTATCTTTCAAGGAGTTTAAGCTCATGTTGTTGCATATGAATATTAAAATAATTGAAAATATTAACTCATCTCTAATTACAGAATAAAAAATATGACCACTTTAATAAAATTATTCAAAAAAAAAATTGTTTTTCAACAATGATGGATTGATGTTTCATAAATTAGTGGGTATATTGAAAATGTTTAAATATCTAAAGATAATAGAAATTAATTTATCCTGTAATGACATTTTTTACCCTTGACGTGAAATTATAGATAAGAAATTATCGTAAACTTAAAGGGTTGTTACACTAACAACATAATATTGTTGTATTGTAAATCTTTTCCATAATGTGCTGCCAGTGGCTCGTGGGATGTTAAGTGTATTTGAATTTCAAATTCTGGATTATGATTATCTTTCTCTTATGTACTTTAGATAACAAATCTATCTTCCTCAACAACTTGTACTTATCTAAAATATGCTTAGATGTATCATTATCTCATGTATTTAAACACCATGTACATCACACATTTGATTAAGAAAATATAGATTCTCTTAAATTACTTTTCTCTCAAACATAATATGTTATCAGACTCTAATCCTACCCCCATGGCCTTCGCTTCCACTGTTGCTACCGCAGCCCCCACTGGTGAGTTACTTCTCTTTCCCCTCTCTCATCCATCACCATACCCTTCTCTGACCCCTCTCATTCCCTCATTGCCATCAATGTTCAGGCTGAATGCCCTATCAAGCTCATACAGACTAACCACTCCTCCTGGTATCAACAATTTCGCTCTCTGCTCATTGGCTACAATCTCTTAGGGTTTGTGGACTATTCCAACCCTTGCCCTTCCCCCTACAATCTCCACCTCTACCACCTCTATTCCAAACCATGCATACACTCTCTGGATTCGCCAAGACCAACTCCTCCTCAACGCCATTATTAGCTCTCTCTCCCCCTCCATTATTCCATTTATCGCCACAGCTGCCACCTCAGTTGATGTCTGGCAATCCTTGCACAAAACATATGGTACCCTTTTCTCGTGGCCGCATCATATCATCTCTGGCCTTTTTGATCGGCTACACAAAGGATCTCGTTCTATCACCGAATACATACAATATATCAAACCTCTGGCAGATACCCTAGCTCTCATGCATGCGCCTCTCTCTAGATTGCCTTACTGATAAAATTTTTGTTGGTCTAGGTGATGACTATGCCTCATTGTCTAGTGCCATCAGGGCACGTGAAAAACCATCAACTTTGATGAACTACATGAAAAACTATTTGCCTTGAGGCTCACCTTCGCCACTTTGAGCAGTTCTCTATTACCGGGCCTATCTCTGTCCATGCATCCTATAAAAATGGCTCTATTCCGTGGCCCTTTCAATCCTTTCAGTTGCGCCCCTTATTTGGTTCACACCCCTCTACTCCTACTTCATTCACCTCTGTTCTCGGCCCAGCCTCTCCTCCTTCTCGACAAATAGCTACAATGGATATTATCAGGTGTGTGGCCACCAAGGTCACTCTGCTCATCGATGTTCCTAGCTTCGCAATATCTCTCTTCCAGCTCAAACTCCTCGCAACTCCAGCCCCACATGGCTATGCGGCCACTACTACCTCTTCCCCTAATTAGATTTTGGATCATGGGGTTTCCCATTACATTAAAAATGACCTACATAACTTGTTTCTGCATACCAAATATAAGGGTCATGACAATGTTATGCTTCGCGATGGCTCTGGCCATCCAATCACTCAGTTGGGTTCCACTTCTATTCCTTCCTCCATTAAGCACTTTAAGTTATCAAATGTGTTATATGTTCCATCTATGTCTACCAATCTCTTACATGTATCGCAGTTATGTAAATCCAAAAATGTTTCAATTGAATTCTTATATGACTATTTTCTTGTGAAGGACTTGAAGATGGGCACGGTGCTGTTTCGCAAAACTAACTCGGAAGGGATATATGAGTGGCCTCGGTTCTCTCCTCAACTTGCTTTATCATCATTGGTTGCCTCTGTCCCTGATTGGCACTCTCGTTTAGGTCACCATTCTACCAAAATATTTGACTACCTACTAGCTAAAAATAAAGTCATTCTATCTACAACGGCATCTAAGTAAACGGCTTGTAATTCCTGTTTATGTAATAAAAGTCATAAACTTCCTTTTACAAGAACACTCTTCAGGGTCGCTATCCCTTAGACCTTATTTATTCAGATGTTTAGTGTTCTCCTTGGAATCAATTGATAGTTTTCATTATTATGTTATTTTTGTCGACCACTTCACTAGGTATGTTTGGTTGTATCCCCTGAAATGAAAATCTGATATTTTGCACACTTTTATTACATTTCATGCACTCGTAGAATCCTATTTTTGCTCTCGTATTACTCGTTTATACACTGACAATATGGATGAATTTCTGGGAATGCAAAAATATTTAGTCTCCAATGGTATTAGTCATCTCACCACTCCCCCCCTCCACATACTCTTGAGCATAATAGCTTTGTTGAACGCCGCCATCGTCATATTACTGAAACAGGACTCACTCTGTTACACCACGCCTTTCTTCCGTAACATTTTTGGTCATATGCCTTTTTCTGCAGCTGTCTTTCTTATCAATCGTATGCCAAAGGTTAATTTAGCTTTTTTATCTTCCTGCGAAAAATTATTTTCTCATGCTCCTAACCTTGCTCGCCTTCGGGTGTTTTGTTGTTTGTGATATCCCTGGTTGCGTCCTTACGGCCAAAATAAAATCGCACTTAAATCCATTCCATGTGTCTTCTTAGGATATTTCCCCTCTCAGAGTGCATATATTTGCAATTCTCCATCCCAAAATAAAACTTACATCTCACGTCATGTCCGTTTTGTTGAACATATTTTTCCTTTCTCTATTAATGGTACCATGGACGAACATGCCTTGGATCACTCATTAAGCCCTTCCGAAACCGTCATGCCGCATCATCTGCCGTCTTCTTTATTCCAGTCACCTCCCTCAGCCTCACCATCATCAACACCCTCTACATCAGCCTTCATGCCATCAGGTACTGCATCACTCACCATCTCTCCGATATCTACTACACACCCTCCAGCTGTTGCCTCATCTGCTCCACACCCAGCCATGCCACTCCCCTCCTGCACCAATATCGATAACCCTCTCCCTTCTCCAGCATCTTCACCCACTTCCTCTCATAACCCACATCCCTCTCCTGCATCCAGTACTACACCCAAGGCTCCCTCAGCAGCACATTCTATCCAACCAATTTCTAAATGCTTCCACCAATTTCTCCACACTGGATTGGTCCACCAAATATGGCACCAAACATGCAAGAGTTTGACAATTTTTTTTTTTTATTTTATTAATTTTATTTTGTATTTTGAAAATGACTATAGTAATTACTCAAAATATGCTGGATTGTTCATTAATTTTGGCCTTCCAAAATTCAGAATTTAAAAATATTTAAATTTTCAAAGTTGTATATCTTTGTGTCTTCTTTAATCTGTAACTTGAATCAGCTCAATCGGATATCGGATGAAAAAATTATGTCCAAAATACCAAACATGCGCAAAATTGAAATTTAGGATTGCGCTTTGTGACACATACAGTAAATTTTCATTTTTGTTTTTTTTTTCTCCGAATTTCATCATTTTAGCCCCGAGTTGATTTTATTAAGTCTCAATACTTAATTTATCTGCAGAACACATAAAAACATATCAAAACGTTCATCAAACCCGAAAAACTAAAAAAACTATTAGGTAAAATGAGCGATAAATATTGATATATTTGTTGGGTTTTCTATGTCATACCAAGATCAAATTAAGTGATGAAAAGTGCAAATACATCAAAATAAAGTAGCGGAAATACTCACTTTGATCGGCTTTAGGATGTGACGAACACAAAAATTTGCTCCATGAAGCTCTCGGCCAAGCCCTCATTTGTGCTCATTAAGTTGTCTTCAAGCTCCAAACTTTGTGATGAGATTCCATGCTCATGAATGAGTTTCCCTATCACCTTTTTGAGACTCATTTGGTGTGCTAGCACTCTTGAAGATTTGCAACAAACCTTCTTCATCATTTTGATCAAGATTTGGCCGAGCCAAATGAGAGAAAAATGAAGCCTTTTATTCGGACAAGGAGAAGAGAAAAACAAGAAGGCCATTCGGCCAAAGAAGGAAAGAGGGAGAAGAAGTGTATTTATTTTTCAAACAATTACCAAGTCATTTTTCAAAGTCAAAACCCATTTTCGTATATGCTGTCCAAAAGCATTTTGGAGGGAAAAGAGCATTAATTGCTCTCAACCACCTCCATCACGAAAAATGTGACATGACACATATCACAAAAATGGATGTGACATGTGAGTGACTTGCGATGTGACTTGCAATGTGATTTATGGGCCCCACTTGATTTGAAATACGAGTGGGCCCGCAAACACTCTCGGGCTCGGGTTCGCTAATTACAAATAAACAAATTTTCCGTTGCGACGTAATTAAATCAAATTTAATTAAATAATTATGCCTAGTAAAATTACTATTCATGTAGCTAGTAAATTAAATCTAAATTAACTCGTTCGCCTGAATTAAAATCTTATTTTAATTCCGCATCGAAATCTAATTTCGTTTAATATATCAAATATAGTATTTATCGATTAATTCCAAATTAATCGTTCTCTTATCTAATTAATCCCAGATTAATAATGCGCGAGTCATACGTCATCGGTGAATCTTCGGGAAGCAACCTATGAGATCCTTGGATATGTTGGCAGTAAATCTGGTTATCGGACTATCCGAACACGTATGTACCTAGTACTAAATTTTTATCGATTTACGAGACATGGTTGGCTTTTAGCAAAGTATCATGCCTACCCAATTCTCTAGAAATATTCTTAAAGGAATATTTTAATCTTTGTCAAACGTAGTATACGTAGTATTACGTATATCGATCCAATATCGGATGTCACATGCTAGGCCTGGGGATGGAATTATGTCTGCCCCGTATGAAGCACATATCGGATCTCTGATAACTGGTCTCTATAATCGGATAACTATGACCTTGTCATATTATCTCGATAGCTGCAGTATAAAACAATACCAGTTCCGGATCCTACGTGATCATCATCTCCACTATGACTCAAGTGATACTTCCATCTTGACATCACACCCAATACACTACGATTCTCAATATACACAGAAGAGGCGTACACAGAACCTATTAAAGCCCTGGATGACCAAAACCAAAGTATATTGATTGTCGCAAGTATTAAAGGTGCAAGTCTCAGGTTAAGACCAAATGCACCTACCCTGAATCGGACTTCCATAGACACATAGTTATATTACCAATGGAATTTCGAGGGGTCTATCCAGAGCGAAGCTATTTCTGTACCATCGGTAAACACAACCTCCTATCAAACTTGCATAAATATCCAATACTTAAGTATATGAGAACTATGTTGTTATGCTCCCACAACGTGCACAAGTATAATACTAGTCTATTCCGCATTATCGATGTCCAATCTCGATAATATTACGACTAAATATTATTTAATGATTAAACCTTCGTGGATTGATATTGTCTCATATCATCTCAATCTGGAACTAATCATAAGGACTTTTATCATTTATATATCTTGGTATCCAATTACAAATGATAAAAGAGCAATTTCCTTTGTCACATAGTTAATTTGTACAACAACACAATGTTCTGTACAAATAGTGATGTTATGGGTCATAATTGTCCAACAATCTCCCACTTGGCCTATAGCCAATCACTCAAGTGTCTTACACCTGAACTATGTACGGGTGGCTCAAACTTATACTGAGAAACAACTTTCGTCAGTGGATTTAAAAGGTTATCATCTGATGCGATTTATTCTATCATCACATCGTCATGATGTATAATCTGACGAATCAGATGAAACCATTTGAATTACATATCGGATCATTGATGAGACCGTTAATTCTATAGCCTGTGTTGTAGCCTAGCTCAGCTGCTAACAGAACTATATCTAATCTAATTAGAATTATTTAGATCCAAAATGCTTTTTTTTTGTTGTGACAGTTGCAACAAAATTCCGCTTTTGTTGTTTATTCGGCAACAGTATCTTGCTAGGAAGATTTCCCACTCACTGTTCCTTTATTCAAACTATATGGTACCCTTATTATGACATATAGTCGTTTTTCTCGGTTTGGAAACTTGCAGTAGTGAACCTAGTCACTTCAAATTCTCATTCTCCATGGTTTAAGAAAGCATTATTAGTTCGTCTAAGATACTAAAGGATGTTCTTAACATCAATCCAGTAACTATCACCCGGAATGGCCTGATTGTGACTCCATATGTTCAAAGCATATGAGACACCAGGTTGCATACATAACTTTCAATGTACGAGTTATCGGAGAGTGTCAACAACTTTTAGATCTATCCTAGTAGATCCCCATTCCTAGAATAAAGTTTGTTTCTGCCAAGAATTCTATGGAGAATTTTCATGAAAGCCAAGCTTTCACCGATTATTATGGGAATGTCATTTCCAAGAAATGATATATCATCATTATATAGGACATTCATTGTCAGTGCACTCCCACTAACCTTCTTATATACACAAGAATCATATTTGTTTTGAATTAAATCATATACCAATATGATTACATCAAAACATCAGTTCCAAGAACATAATGTTTGCTTCAATCCATAAATGAATTGAATCAGCTTGCAAACTTTGTTTGCTTGTTTTGGTACGACAAAACCGTCAAGATGTTGATAAACATCCTCCTAAAGGTTTTCGTTTAAGGAAAGTGGTTTTAACGTACAACTGTTATATTTCATAAATGAAACATGCAACATTAGAAAGCATTATCCAAATGGATTTAACCATTGCAACGATTAAAAGGTTTCATCGAAATCGACACTATGTTGATAACGATACCTTTTTTGCTACAAGCCTAGCTTAGTACGTTTGTTTGTTGTCATCCATGTATGTCTTCCTTGAAGACTTAAATAGTACCAATAGGCACAATGTCTTTCGGTACATCAACCAGTGTCCAAACTTGGTTGGTGTACATAGAATCCATTTCGAATTTCATAGCATTTTACCATGAAAGGTAGTAGATACCTTGTATCACTTCCTCATACGTGGTCAGTTTCCTCAATAAGATTGACATCTTCATGAGGTGAGATCAGAAACTCATACCTCCCATGTTGATTTCTGACTCTCTCCGATCTACACGGTTCTTGTGTATTCGATGATTATTGGTACAGTTTCATCCGTGATGAACTGTTTGTGTTCCATTAAGGGAGTAGTCAAGAAGAAGCCCAAAGTTAGAAGTGTTCGATATGCAGAGTGCGATAGGAATCATGCGGTGAAAGACGGAGGATATGCTGTGGATGGATGCAAGGAATTCATTGCCAGCGATGAAAATGGGGGTAGTCTTCTTGCATGCTCTTGTTGCGGCTGCCACGGGAATTTTCACAGAATTGTAGAGGAAACCGATCAGGTAGTTTTTGATAAATATTGAATTTTGTTTTTTTTTTTTTGGTCCCAAATGTAAATCATAACAGAGCTATAAACTTTATAATAAAATAATGTTGACAGGAAAGCTTTGGTGTGGAAGAACAAAAAGAGAAGAAAAAAAGAAAGTTGAAGTCAAAGGTTTGGGATGATTTCACAAAATGTACAGATAAAGATGGAAATGAATGGGCTGTTTGTAAACGTTGTGAGGAGAAGTTTGATGGTTCTAGTAGGAAAGGAACCACTCATCTAAAAAATCATTTGATGTCAAAGATATGCCAAAATAAGAGAAAAGAAGATGGTGATGATGAAAATGAAGATACATCAACCCAAATAAGAGATTTAGCCACTCCTGTTGTAATGAAAGAAAAATCATGTGTGATTGATCTTATCGAAGTGAGCTTTGATGAGGAGTTTTGGGGTCCATCGGTGACAAACTCCTTTGCCCTTGTCCCCCCTCTGTCCCCTGAGTCTCCTGTCCAGTTACGAAATTATCCTCCCTTTTAGGTTCATCTCCTTAAAGTTCCTGCAGTTGAAGGATTTGACATGCTAGCTTTGGATGAGGGCACTAAAACTACTTTGATATACTTAATAGGATTGTTGTATTTTCAAAGCTGAGAAAAATTAATAATAATTATATAACTCGTAAAATTTCTCATTTTCTTTTGTTTTAGCTATTTATTAATTATATTTTTTTAAAAATCAATCCAAAAAAATAATGAGAAATATTGGATAGGTATAAAATAATGAGAGGAATAACTTAACAATAATATTATATTTACACTTTTTTTTTAAAATCTTTATAGTGTATTTTTAAGCGTGTTATTTATCATTGCTCATAACTTAATAATAATAAATAAATAAATAAAAAGTAGTGCAATATAACAAATCTTAAACCATTCATGCATGTCCTACATTTTAAATATTAAGAGTACTACTATTTTTTTTTTTTTTGACTAAATTTATTTAAACTAAAATGATGTTATGCCATTGATTTCTTTCTTCTTTTTTCCCTTTTTAAGATAAGGAGGTGGGTAAAACTTAGGGGTGGCAATTTGGGTCATGATTCGTTTATTCGTTCGATTCGATTCGCTTTAAAGCGAATACGGGTTTGAAAAAATGGATTCGTTTAATAAATGGGTCAATTCGATTCGATTCATTTATTAAACGAATCGAATACGAATTTAAGCTCATTGATTCGTTTATTCGTTCAGGATTCGTTTTATTATTTTTATTTACTAGTTCTTGTTAATTTTCAATTAAGATTCGAGAAATTATAGCTAATTATCATAGAAAAAGTAATATTTTCGATATTTGGTGAGGTATTTTTAGTAAATATATTAATTACATATGAAATATGTATATATTTATGAAAAATTAATGTAAATCAAGTGTGGTAAATTATTTTATTAAATAATATCATTGGCTAAACGAATAAACGAATATTCGTATTCGATTCGTTTAATAAACGAATCGAATATGAATCCTGATATTAGGATTCGTTTAATAAACGAATCGAATACGAATCCATCATATTTTTATTCGATTCGTTTAGGATTCGATACAAATTCGATTCGTTGATTCGTTTTGCCACCCCTAGTAAAACTTAAATTTTAATTTATATCCTTTTATTTCTTTGTAAAACCCCTCAAATCAATCAAGAGTAATTATGGAAGTTGAAACATCTCGACATAGATGGAGATGTTGATAATTTAATATAATTTAACTCCGTTTCCATATGGGTATGCAAGTAAATTCACAACATGTCAATAAGCTCTGAGTAACCTCTTGATCACTCATGTCCCTTGACATATTGAATGGCATGAAATCGAGTCCCTGCGATAGCAATAGCGTTCAGTTATCATCCTTTATCTCATCTAATGTGCATTAGAGGTATATTTCTTCCCCAATATATGTAGAAGCAAATTGTCGAGCTTAGTTTCGGTAAACATATGGGAATGCGCTACAAATGTATGTATTTAGACTCCCAATAAACTTTAGTTCTTGTAACACATACAAAAATAAAAAGCTAACTTTAAAACATTGAACCAACAGAATCAAGTATATTCTGAAGGCAAGATTCTAAAACAACAAGAGCTGCCACAGAAACATGGCAAGCCCTTAGGCCCCACCCTAATTTCCCCATAGCTAAAAGTTAGCTCTTCACCTGCTTTTATGTCCTTTGAAGCGAAGAAGCAGAGTCGAGGCAGAATAGATCCTGAGCTTTTCACCAGTGTCGTCGACAGATTACCACCATCGCAAGAATGATTAATGAATCGAGCAATGTTTCTGATTCTAGTGGCATCGATATTCATCCTCAAACATGCCTTTCCAGATGGAAGGTGCTCCCTCAAAACTAAAAGCGCGGAAGAGGTTCTGTGATTTGATGAACGTTCATCATAGATTTGTTGTCGCCGCCTTGCTTCTTTTGTGGTCAAAACTTCACCTATTATACAAATATCAAATGAAACAAGGTCTCTATAATATACCTATCTTCTGTTCATACCTATACAAAAAGTAGATGAAAATGTTTCCCACACCCAAACAAGTACAAAGCAATCGATTATGCCCATAATGTTTCATAAACCTGATAAAATGGCAAGGATGAGCAGAGAAATATCATAAACATCAGCCTACACAGTAAATCCCAACATCGACTTGTTAATGTGAGTTTATCAATATTTAAGTGAATGCTTAACTTGGATGGACAAGAAGCAAATATAACGGTGATTATGACTATGAGAACTACTGCCTGGTAACACAACTGCAGAGCCCATTTCCTGCCCTAAATCAAATTTATTGGGATTTACAGGGAAGCACATAAAAATACATATGATTCGCCCACTCACATTCAAATACCCATAGTATATTTGAGCTGGTATATTTGTTGTGATTCACCGATCACTCTTAGAGTGTTTTGAGGAAAAACCGAATGTAATTTTATTACTACAAGAATAAAATTCAAGTTTACAACTAGAAACTTAACAAAAAACCTCACACACTCTCAAGCTCTCTACTTGGAGCTTACACACACTTTGGGATATTGGATTATGGTCCTAAAGGCTCAATTTATAGTGCCAAACCGCGTGCTACAGTGCCACGCGGTTTGGCACTTCTGTCACACACACACCTCACACAACTTGCATGAGTTGGCTGTCAAAGCCATGCTTTCGGTGGAAAAGGTTACAGCTTGCTGAAGCTGGCAACCAACAAATCTCCCCTTCGGTGAAGATTTCTCAAAAATCTGAGCCGACCATTAATCATCCAAAAACGGATCCTCCAAAGGATCCTCCCCTGGCTGCATCTGAATGACTGCCTACGTACCCTGAGTCGGGATCAAGCCAATCGTAGTTCTATGTATCTTCTGACAGCTATCCTGGTTATGTCTCTGCACAACTCTAGCTTGTCCCGATCATCGTTCCTTTGTTGACATGTCGGCTGTGTCTCTGCACAGCACACTTCACTGCATCTCTGTACAGTATTCTTCTGCTATGTCTCTGCATAGTACAATCCACTGTGTCTCTGCACAGTAATCTTCTGTTGTGTCTCTGCACAGTTTTGCTGCCATGTTTCTTCACCCATTTGTTCCTCAGTGCTTTCTTGCCTTTGGGAAACTCTCTGGCTCCCCCACATCAGTAAGCAGAATATATTCGGATCCCGGATATCTAGTTGATGGAATCCTGCCTCGCTCAGATCTTCTTGTCTGAGGTCTACTGGTTTCTGGAGGTCTGTCATCATCCATATCTGTGAATGATCCTGTAGCTTCTAGTGGAGTGGGTTGCGGCTCCCCATGCTCAACAATTTCTTCTGTAATCTCTGATGGAACAAGCCGTGTCTCCCCCTGCTCAACATCCTCATTTGCCTCCACTGGTTCTGCTTCTGGAATTTCCTCGTGCACCCTATCTGTGGCCAATTGTGCTGGTGCTAGGTCTGGATTTCTGTCGGCACTGGAATTGGAAGACATTCTGGGCATTTCAATTGTCTGGTCTTCGAGAAACTCTACTTCCTGGCTTCTGATGACCATCTTCACCTTCGGATCCCATAGTCTGTATCCAAATTCTTCGTCTCCATAGCCTATGAAGATGCATGGAGTAGTCCTTGCATCGAGCTTCTCCCTGAGCTCATTGGATACATATACAATGGCTAAACAACCGAATACTCTAGGGTGAGTGTATGAGGGATTCTTACCAAACCACACTTTCTCCGGAATCTCCATGTTCAACGGTTCAGTTGGTGATCTGTTGATCAGGTAACAGGCAGCACGAACAGCTTCTCCCCAGAATGGCTTTGGCAGCTTAGCCATACTGATCATCCTCTGACTTTCTCCATAATGGTGCGGTTCATACTTCAGCGACACCATTATGTGTGGTGTTGTGTAACAGTTCTCTCATGTCGAATCCCGTGTCTCTAGCAGTAGGCTTCGAACTCTCTGGAACTGTACTTTCCTCCATCATCTGTGCGAAGGCACTTCAACTTCTTCCATGTTTCATGCTCTACCATGGCGTGGAACAACTTGAACTGATCTAGGACCTGATCCTTCGTCTTGAGGAAATACACCCAGATTTTCCGTGAAGCATCATCAATAAAAGTCAGAAAATACTTGTTACCGCCCAATGAATCAACCTCCAAGGGACCACAAACATCAGAGTGCACCAGACTGAGCAACTCTGATCTTCCTCTGAAGAGAAATCAAATGAGACTCTGCTTTGCTTACCAATTGAGTAGTGGTTGCAATGACCTCGTGCAGCATCCTTGGTAAGCTCCTTCTTGTTCAGGGTAGACAACCCTATCCCACTCATGTGTCTGAGTCTCCGGTTCCACAGATTTTGAGAAGCCTCTTTTTCAGCTACTTTGAGGCTGTCTGCACAAATCTTCACATGAGTCTTGTATAGTGCGCCGCAAGCATGTCCTCGGGCGACAACCATGACACCTTTCGTCATTCTCCATGTGCCATTTCTGAAGTGATTTTCATAGCCCTGTTTGTCAAGAGCTATCCACGAGAGTACATTCAGCCGAAGTTCTGGAACATGCAGGACATCCTTCAAGATCAATGTACACCCGACATTTGTTCGCAACTGAATATCACCCATTCCTACTATCCCAGAGGAACTGATATTTCCCATCTTCACTGCTCCAAAGTCTCCCGCTTTGTAGGTTGTGAAGTAATTTCTGTGAGGAGTGACGTGGTAGGATGCTGCAGTATCTACCACCCACTCAACATCTTGGGTTGCGTTGTGAAGGCATGTTTCTTCCTGTATGGAGCATGTTGCTACATCTGCTTGGACAACGACCAGTGTCTCTCCTTCGTCATTCTTCGGCTGGTGATTGCCTTCTCTTTCTCTCGTTGCAGTTTTCGGCAATTCTCTTTAGGTGGCCTACAATGCCACAATGGTAGCACTTATAGGTAGGCTTCCTTCCATCTGAGGATCTACCCCTGGTTGTGCTTCTGCCTCTCTCTCCGTCTCTTCCTTGATGTCTTCCTCGAGTCTCTGTGATGAAGGCTTCTGTCTGTTCTGAGCCAACATCTTTTCTCCTGGACTCCTCATCGACATGGCATCTTTTACCATAGGCATGGTAACTTTACCTCCTGGAGCGGAATTGCTGAAAGTAACCACCAATGTCTCCCAGTTATCAGGAAGGGAACTGAGTAGTAAGAGGGCTTGAACTTCATCTCCCAGCTGCATGTCTACTGCAGACAACTGGTTCACCAGGCTCTGGAACTCGTTGGTGTGTTCCGCAATGGAAGTTCCACTCTGTAGCTTCAGGTTCACCAAACGCCTCATTAACAGGGCTTTATTCCGAGCTGTCTTGGCCTGGAACATGTCTTCCAGCTTTATCCACATCCCGTAAGCATCTGAATCCTGTGCTACGTGGTGGAAGACACTATGACCGATCCACTGCCTTATCTGACCCAAAGTTCTGTTGTTGATTTTATTCCAGTCATACTCCTTAACAAACTCTGGTTTCACTCCCTTCAACTCGATGACATCAAAAAAATCTTTGCAATGTAAAAAATCTATCATCCGAGGTCTTCAGAGGGAGTAATTAGTTGCAGCCAGTTAATCATTGCACCAGAATGAGAATCTTCCATTTCATTTTAAGTTTTAAAGTTTAAAATGAGAATACACTAAAATCGGATCTGAATTTCACAAATCGGAGGTCACCGTTGCGTCCGAAACGGTCGAAAATGGTGGAATAGACACTTCTTTGGTCTAAATCCGACACATGGGCTGATTTGTAAATTCCTAAAAGTTCTGGGGTAAAATTGTAAATTTCAAAACTTCAGGGGGCTAAATGAAATTTACCAGTCTGCTGACGTGGTGCTGACGTGGCAGTGCTGACGTGGCAAGATGGGACCGGTTTGCTGACGTGGCAGACACGTGGCGGCTGACGTGGCGGCTGACGTGTCTGCTGACTGTGCGCTGACTGGGCGTGATGTGGCGCTGACGTGGTGGCCACGCGGATCGTCTTCAACCTTCAGCCACACGCGCGGAGCGTGTCTGCGAGTGAGGCGCGTGAAGACCTCTCTGCCTGGCGCATGCGGCGCGTGCGGAGGCTGTGGACGTCGGTTCGTCGTCGCCGGAAAATACCACCGTGCTCGTCTCGACGTGAACTAGCTGTTGTTACCCTCAAAAGAAATTTTTGACAACTTTTCCGGAACTCGAATTTTTCGAACCAAACTCCGTTCTTCGATTTTTTGATCCCAATGAAGAACCAAAGCTTCTGATACCACTTGTTGTGATTCACCGATCACTCTTAGAGTGTTTTGAGGAAAAACCGAATGTAATTTTATTACTACAAGAATAAAATTCAAGTTTACAACTAGAAACTTAACAAAAACCTCACACACTCTCAAGCTCTCTACTTGGAGCTTACACACACTTTGGGATATTGGATTATGGTCCTAAAGGCTCAATTTATAGTGCCAAACCGCGTGCTACAGTGCCACGCGGTTTGGCACTTCTGTCACACACACACACCTCACACAACTTGCATGAGTTGGCTGTCAAAGCCATGCTTTCGGTGGAAAAGGTTACAGCTTGCTGAAGCTGGCAACCAACAATATTTGGAGTATTTCATCCTTTCTCGAATTCAATACCGATGGATCCCAAAGCTCGGTAGGACATCCGTCCTCATCAAAGCTCAGTTTGATAAGATCAATCACACGTGATTTTTCTTTCATTACAACAGGAGTGGCTAAATCTCTTATTTGAGTTGATGTATCTTCATTTTCATTTTCATCATCTCATTTTCTCTTATTTTGGCATACCTTTGACACCAAATGATTTTTTAGATGAGTGGTTCCTTTCTTACTGGAACCATCAAACTTCTCCTCACAATGTTACAAACAGCCCATGGAGACAATTTTATATTAAATACCCATAGTATTATGCCGCGATTGCGGAAATTTCCGTCGAACGTCGCAAAAGTATTTTATGACCGTAAATATACCCATATGTAATTTTAATACTCAAATAATATATCTTGCACACAGAATGAGTCATCAGGGTCGCATTGCAGTAACAAGATGTTACAGTTGGTTATGTTTGGTTATCATTCCTCCGATTAAAGTTTGAATGGTTTTTTCAACTAGAATTATAGGTTTGGATTTGGTCACTGAAAGGTATTTATGGAACTGACTTAGTCATGGAGACATTCTTGCAGGGTTGGCAAGGTTGGCAAACTTGTGTGACTTGTTTATTTGAATTACATATTTGACCTGAGACTTCTTAAATTGACTTGACATGATCACTCTTCCTCATTTCTAACGCCTCAACTTTTTTAGCTAGAGATGCATATTTAGCATAATTGTCATGGTTTTCCCTTAGGTTAAACATGCCTCTACCAGATGACTTAAAAGTGTCAATTGTGTCTCAGTGTTGTGCATTATCTACTATGTGTTCTAGGTAATTTAGTGCATCTTCGAGACTTTTGTCCGTAAACTCACCATTACACATCATTTTCACTAATTGTCTACTTTGGATGTTAAACCCTCGTAGAAGTAGGAAACCAACCTCCATGTTTCAAACTTGTGATATACGCAAATATTTAACATTTTTTTAAATCTCTCCCAATATTGATATAATGTTTCCCCCGAATCTTGTGTGAAATTTGTGATTCTCCTCTTAAATGAGTTTGTCCTATGATGGGGAAAGAATTTTTTCAGAAATTGCTCTTGCAAATAATCTAATGTTCTGATGGATCTCGACTTAATATTATACAGCCAAATTTTAACTTTATCCTGTAAAGAAAAGTGAAAAAACTTGAGTTAAATTATATTAATACTGTAACTTTGGTATGTACAAATGTTACATACCTCCTCGAATTCCCTCAAGTTCCGATAAGGATTTTTTGATTCAAGATAATGGAATATGCGTAAAGTTGGATGATATGTGGTTTAAAATTGAAACATGATACATCTCAGGGGGGAAAGCAATGCAAGATGGTGATCATGTCCTAGTGGAATTCATGAATTCCCTGGGTGTCTTAGGATGATTAAAATCGCCATGCTGATACTGACGTTAAACCCGATCAATTGGATTTTCATCTCGACCGGGTGGATTTTCATTTCGGTTCTTGACCATTTTGAGTGACAATGAAGGCGAATGGAGACTCTCTATTTAATCTATCACTAGATGATCAAGACTAATATCTCATGCAACCTATAAGAAGAAGAAGAAGAAGAAGAAGAAGAAGAAGAAAGTGAAAGAAAAATAAAAAGACAAAAGACAAAAGACAAAAGAAGGAAAAAAAATGTAAAGATTAGATCTAAAAATATCATCTGATTCTTGTCGATTCAAATCTCAATTGATTTTTTTCGCTCAACTGTCCCAATTTCTCGAATTAAGTTCTCATAGAAAAATACGGAAAAATCTTTAGATGATGATGGTTCAAGAAATTCCTTAGCAAAATGCAAGCTCTATTTTAATTGAGTTTTTTTGTCTCATGTAACATTGAAGAATTAAGTAAGGGTTTATCTATATGTGAGATGTCTGAGTTCATGATTCATTTAAGGTCAATCAAGATATTTTAGATCTATACAAATGCAAAGAAGAAAAAAAGTAAGATGTAGAAAGTACAAAAAAAAAAATACAAAAAAAAAATGAAAAAAGAAAAGAAAGTGAAAAATACAAGGATGTTAAATTATTATTCTATATATAAATTATATTCCCTAGCAACGACACCAAAAACTTGACGCACTCACAAAGTGGTTCTTTACTCCCAAGTATAAAAGTGCAAAGTAATAAAATAATCTGGTAAGTCTATGATCGATCCACAAAGAATAGATTTAGTAAAAAAAATAACAATTTGAGTAAATAATAATAAAAAAAAAAAGCTTAATTGATTGAAGTGATGATAGATTTTTAAATTTAAATGCAACAATAAATTAAAGCATAGGGTTTATGGGATCCACTATTAAAAATTTCAAATATAAAGAATCATATTTTTTATAATATATAAATTATCATTATTACCCAGTTAATTTATTTTAGGAATTACTTATGCCAAAACATATAAAACCAGCCATAATTTTATTATTAAAAGAAAAGGAAATTATAACGAACTTGAAAAATAAAACACACAACACACTTCTTCCAAGTTCTACAATAGATAAAAAGAAAGAAGCATTGAGAAAATGTGAGGTGGGCACCTCGATTTATTATAGAAGTGCTTATCCCTAAATTATTAATTACAACTTTCCAAATCAAATACAAATAACAAACTTTTACTAATTTAATTTTCTTTTTATTTTTACTGATCATTTTGTAAATATTTATTACAATTCACCTAAATAGACTTGTGACATTTCAACTTTTATTATTATATTTTATTATTTTATAATAATTAAAATTACATACAACACACATTAACTTCTTCATCTATTTCGACTTTGAGAATATTAGAACTAGAATATCTTGTAGACAGTAAAGTTGTAGATATTTGAGTCTTCTTTCATCTGAAACTGAAATCACCTCAATCCGATATCGGAATAAAAATTTATGGCCAAAATACAAAAATTACGCAAAGTTGAAATTCCGAAATTGTACACTGTTAGAACACCCTTTCAAATTTCCGACTTCCAAAATCCAAATGTCATGTTCATTTTTCTAGTTATATATCCAAAGTATTATTTTACTTACATAATAAATAAAAATCATAAAAAAATATATAAAACATAAATTTAATTATTATTTCACAAATGTGCTAAATTAAGAGGATTAATGAAACTATAAGTATAAAATTGTTAATTTTTCTTTTAATAAATGTACACTTTTTAGTATTTATCAAGGTCCTTCTGTCAAATTCCATCAGCCTCTCTGAGCCCTTGAGCCTCTATTATGCATTTTAGGCTAAGTGTAATACTTATCATGCCCCACCTTAGTATTTGAACATTTTTCAGGGTGAAAAACCATCATCAACAATATCAATTGTCTGGTTTGGGACTCACTGAAGACACTGATGGTCGTTGTCCAAATAGTCCCGCAAGACTTTATCCTTTTAGGAAGCGTCACTCACGTGGCTGTGATTGTTAGGTTAAAACCATATAGACAAATATACATTTATAGTGACTTAAACCATGAACTTACAATATATTTTTTAAGTCAACATGTGGTTCCACCAGGCTAACTATACCGATGATGGTCGTTCCATCATCGGTATTTGAACCTTTTTTAGGATAGAAAACCACCATCAACAATATCAATTGAGTGTTTTGGACTCATCGGAGACGCTGATAGACACTGTCTAAATGATCCCGCAAGATTTTATCTCTTTAGGAAACGTCACCCACATGGACGAGGTTGTTGGACTTAAAACCTTATAGACAAATATACCTTTATAGTGACTTAATAACGATGGACTTGCAATATTTTTTTTTAAGTTAACATGTGGTTCCACCCGGCTAACTATATCAAACCATTTGAAAACGTTGTCTTAATTAAATTAATTTTGGCTGAAAAATCTGATAGTTGGCTCAAATATGTTTCACTGAAGAATTAAAAGGAATGGCAAGTCATCAGTCAGATCCTCCGAGCACAAGCATGAATACTTCAAGTTCAAGACAAGGCTTTCTTTATTTAATTTCTTGAAGTGTTGGAAAATGACACTCATTGGACCTACCACTTTGAAAAACCAAAAGCAAAAAAAAAAAAAAAAAAAGAAAAGTAGGATATCCGATTGAATTGCTATGAGATTTATATCATTGTAGGCAACATTCAAGCGGATATATCCGAGAAAATTGCTTTTGTCAATTTTCTTTTTCATTTTAACTTTTTCATCAATTGGCAGAAAATTGATAGGTCCTAGTGCGCTTAGATATATATATATATATTTTAAGAACACCGAGACGAGAGTCACTGACTTCCAAAGAAATACACTTAAAAAAATTATAATAAAATTTATTTACGAATGAAGGCCCCATATAGGAATCCATTTTACTCAATCCAATAACATAGCATGATTAGACAGGTGGAGATGATAAATCTATTATATACAAGTTTTTCTCCCTTTAAGATAATAAATATTAATTGTAAGTGGAATAGCAGATGATTCGAATTGATCAAAGCAGTAGGAAACTACAAGGAAATACTATGTGTGTGTGTATAAATAAATACACACAGCTCATAAGGAAGAAGAGGGAAGTTGTGGACTGTGTGGTAACAGAGGGTGGGTTGATGATATTGTTTGTTTTGCTGCCTGTGAATTCAAGTCGTTAACGTGAGTATTTATCATGGAGGTGAGTTGCCTTTCTTTCTATATAATTTTTTTTAATTAATTCGAAAAATAAAATTCAGTAACTAGAAACTGTTTTTGTAGCATAAGTAAATCTAATTTCTGATTTATTATTTTTTTTTAAAAATAAAAATAAATAAATTTCTGGGTGTATTTGTTTCTCTATTTTTCTTTTATTTATTTATTTGGTATGCAAAAAATGCTAGTTGTGAGAAATATTGAGAAAGCGATTTTATTTTGGGTCTTAAATCTAAATCATAACAGAACCGTTTATAATGAATTATATCAAAAGGAAATTTTACAAATAGTGGAATATGCATGGTTCCAAATAAGTAATATTTACCTTATTCTCCATATAAATGCGTGTACACTTTGAACAAGTTTAAAAAGAGAGAATTATATCGATTCTGATTCTAAAATGAAAAAAATCGAATTTAAACGGTTTGGTTTCTGTTTTATTATGGATGAAATTGGAACCGGAACATTTAATAAGACCGAAATCTGTTTTGAGAATCGAATTTAAAACCAATTAAGAAGCAAATTAAAAACTTAATTTCATAGCATGTTTAGGTTCAAAGCAACGTCGTTTTGCATTTGATATATAAATATTAGATCAGACTCTCTGCTGATAACAGACCCCTAGCTTTCTTTTCTCATCCTCTCTCTCTCAACGCTGGCAAATCTTTGGCTCTCTAATCTCTCTTTCTGATTTCTCTCTCGAAGCATGTGGTTTTTGTTATTTTCTTGGACTTAACAACTCTTTGCTCTCTTGTGTTTAACTTGATATATTTTTCCATACGTGAATTCACTTACTCTCATTGGGTTGAACTTGGTACTTTTTTTCTGTTAAAATTGACATACAATTTCAACTTCTATATAAAACTCTATCTTCTTCTTCACTAACTATTTTCATTTTTAAGCAATTTTGATTTCTGGGTTGTTTAGTTTTTGTCTAAATAAATAGGTAGAACTGAATCGGACCGGATTCAGAATGAAATCAAATTGGAACCGATTAATAGGGTACCATATTTAATTAGGTAGGTTCAATTTCAAATTGAAGAATCTCTCATCTAGGGTTGGCGGCACTCATGGCAAACACCAAAGAAACTCATGTTAACTTCCTTTATTGAGAAATGTTGAGCATAAATGATATTAATAGCTTATTGAGAAATGTTGAGCACAAGTGATGTGATTCAAACACGGAAACGGAATCCCAAGAACTGCAATTTAAATTTGTAGAAATGTTGAGCATAAATGATATTAATAGCTTATTCCGTTTACATCACGTAGCACCTCATTTTCATAACCTCGAATGCTAAAGCTCAACAACACTTGGCACTTCACCTTGACCATCTCACACTCATTCATCCATTGTAAGGTGTAAAGTTTAGGGTGCTTAATCGTAGGCAACCCCAACTTCTCAACCATGTATGTACTAGTAAGGTTAGCACAACTTTCTCCTTTAATAATAACAAAGCAACTCTGACCATTCACAATATATCGAGTGTGAAATATATTAAACTATTGATCCTTATCCTCTTCTCTAACCTCTTGGATGGTCAATAACTTCCTTGACACCAATGTCACAGCCCTAGGTGGATACATATTACCTCTATCACTCGCATCCTCCAAAGGTGGTATCTCATCTTCTGGCTTCACATATGTGGAATCCAATTCGCCATCCTGCCTAATAATCAAAGTGTGTTTGTTAGGAAATTGTGACGCAATGTTATATTTTCCATTACACTTGAAATAATAACTTTTGGTTAGCCACTTCTACAACCTCTTTTTCTTTTTTATAACATTTATCCTTCCATGTAGACAATGACTGTGACGAATACCTAGAGGCCTATTTCCTTCTCGCCTGCCTCTCAACCTCGATGGCCATATGTAGCATCTCCTCCAACTCCACATAATGGTGCGACTCCACTATATTGGTTATTTCCCTATCTAATTCACCCCAAAAATCTCACCCACCCCAAAAATCTCACCCTAGTGGCCTCTTTATCCTTCACTACATTTGCTCTAATCATAGCAACCTCCATCTCCATTTAATAATCCTCACAATCATGCTTCCTTGATAGAGAATCTGTAATTTTTGGTAAAATTTCCTATAGTAGTGGCTAGGTACATATCGCTTCGGTATGAGAGCCTCCAAGTTTGACAAACCCTCAATAGGGCTTTCATAGTTCCTTCTCCTGCCAGTAACTAACTGATCCCACTAATTAGAACTTAATCTGTGAACTAAATAACTACCAATCTAAGCTTATTGCCCTCTGAATAATGATGGCAGTTGAAGATTAGTTCGATTTTCTTTTCCCACTCAAGATATGCTTCTGGTTCGTTTCTTTCTTAGAATGAAGGAATTTTCTCAATACTCCACAAATCTCCATCTACTTCATCCCTCAAACTACAGTATCTTCGATCATCATACTCATGCCTATCATTATACCCAAACCTATCACCTCGCCTATGATCCCTATCAAACGGCTTATCTCTCCTTTCATGCCTCCGCACATCCCTCATATTTCTAGGCCTATGTCTCTCCTCCACGTCATCCATATCATCAAAAACCTATGTAGGCATTCTCATCATCATACGGATATGGTGGTGATGGAACATTTTGTGGTAGTGGTATAGTTGGTGGTGGTGGTGGTTCCTGGACACTACTAGCTTGAAGGCTAACCATGCCCCTTGATATAAACCCTCCAAAATCTCACGCATCTTCACAAATTCCACACTCATACTCTCAAACTTACCCTCTACTACGGTAATTTTAGAATCAATATTAGAAATTCGGTCCGCCATCTCAAGCTCAATTAAGGACTATCAAAGATCAAAATATGACTCAAAAGATAAACAAAAGTAAGGGAAATTAATTAGACTCGAGGAAAATTAAAATATGGAAAGACTCAATGATGACTTGACTCAATTTATTAACTAAGACTAAATAATTAATTAAAAAAATCAGATGTGTAAATCAATGAATAATACGCCTAAAACAGTCATTTCTTGAAGAGTAAGTAACCAAAATTTCCTAGTTTACTAAGGAAACTTGCATGCCAAGCAAATTGACAAACAAGCATTTCTTAATCAACAAGAAAAACCAAATTACACACAAACAATTGTAATTATTTTTTAATGAATTCCTTAAATAAAATTCAGTGAATAGCATAGGAAACTGATTAAGTAGTTTTTGAGAAATACTCTAACTCTATTTTTTTTTTGGGTCTCAAATTTAAATCATAACAGAGCTGTACATTTTATAATGAAATAATATTAACAGGAAATCTTTGGTGTGAGAGAACAAAAAGAGAAGAAAAGAAGAAAGAAGAAGTCAAAGGTTTGGGATGATTTCACAAAGTCTATAGATAAAGATGGAATGAAATGGGCTATTTGCAAATATTGTAATGGGCAGTTTGATGGTTCCAGTAAGAAAGGAACCACTCATCTCAAAAATCATTTAGAGTCAATCAAATGTCGAGCTAAGAGAAATGGAGGAGATGGAAACGAAGATATATCAACACAAACAAGAGATTTTTCCACTCCCACTCCTGTTGTTATGAAAGAAAAATCAGCTGTGATTGATCTTATCAAACATAGCTTTTATGAGGGCGGATTTCGTACAGGGCACTGGGATCTATCGGTATTAAATTCCAGAAAGGATGAAATACTCCAAATGTACCAAGAAGAGAAGGAAAAACTGGGCAAATTTCTTAATAAACTCTCTTGTCATTTTAGTTTACACATTGTTAGTATCTATGCTAACTTGATCTTCATGGTACACTATATTGATGATAGTTGGGAACGGCAGATGAAGATTATTAGTATCATTCCAAGTGAGAAATATATACAAGAAACGAAAAGGTCATGTTTAGATATGAAGATTGATAGGAATGTATGCTCTATACGACATGATGGTTGTATAAATGCTGATGATGAAGAGATTATTGAAAGTTGGTTTAATCAACGAGATTCACTTCCTTTTGCCGGGATCATGCAGCTCGGCTTTA
The DNA here is from genome assembly GCA_019454045.1 of Zanthoxylum bungeanum. Lineage (NCBI taxonomy): Eukaryota > Viridiplantae > Streptophyta > Magnoliopsida > Sapindales > Rutaceae > Zanthoxylum > Zanthoxylum bungeanum. The sequence goes on from SKCR01000756.1 coordinate 171,898, forward strand.
AACGCTTCACATTTTTTAAACTCAAGTGGGAAAGGAACGAAATTGATGGATTACGGGAGTGTGTTGATTATGGATATAAGACATCATCAAATTATCTTAAATTGCAACGTGCAATAAATAACGCTAAGACCTTGGGCAAGAAAGTCATTTTCAATGATCATCCCTCTCTTCCTTGTTTTTATGGTCCTTTTGACTACCTTAAGCATGCAGTGGGTCTGAAAGAAGCATTTAGTGAGCTGGAGAAAATAGATTCTGATTTCATAAATTTAACTAATCAAAAGTGGGATGAGGCAACTGCCACGTTCGAGCATTTACATGCGTTGGGAGAATTTGTTAACGGCTTCATGAGTTGGGATAATTATAATATTACTGCTAAAGTTTTCCATCTTTTGAAATTGTTTCGTTTCCACAGCAGTGAAGATTGTCAAGTTTGCAAAGATGCGTCATACAAGAATTTTTTTGATAAGATCCAAGTTTATTTGTTCGTAGTAATTCTTGACCCGAGACTCAAAATGGATACAGTTCAATGTTGGTATAAGGAGATTTTTGGCAATGATGTTGATGGCTACCTTGAGAAAACCTTCAAATATTTTAGAGACGTTTATAATGAATATGCAAAGGAGTCTAGTGATTATTATCAAATGATGGTCGCCATGGACAGGCCATGCAGATCTTCAACAAAGTCAGAACTTGATCTCTATCTCCATCACCTTAAAGTTCCTGCAGTTGAAGGATTTGACATACTAGCTTGGTGGCGTGGAAATGCTCCTTTTTATCCAACACTTTCAAGGATGGCTCGTGACTACTTAGCAATACCTACTATTAATCAGATTCCCATAGATTCATCTTTGATAGAGGAAATTTATGCTATTAGATACTTCGCTAAAATTGATGCCGATATTAAATCATTTTTGATAAATTTAAAAGGATTGTTGTATTATCAAGCCAGATCTGAGGGAAATAAATAATAATTATGTAATTAGTAAAACTTCTCATTTTCTTTTGTTTTAGCTCTTTTTTATTTTTTTTAAAAAAAAAATCCCAAATATTTATGAGAAATATTGATCGATGAAAGTTAATGAGAGGAATAACTTGACAACAATTCTACATATGTACATTCATTTTTTTAATGTTTATAGTGTATTCTTAAGTGTATTATTTATCATTGTTCATAACTTATAAAATCGAATCCCTGCAATAGCGATAGAGGTTCAATTATCTTCCTTTATCCCATCTAATGTGAATTAGAGATAGAGGTTCAATTATCATCCAATATATGTGGGAGCATATTGCCAAGTTTAATTTCAGTAAACATATATGAGAATACCCTACAAATACATGCATTTAGCCTCCCAATAAAAAATTAAAAAAAGTTAAAACTTTAAAACATTGCATCATTAGACCCCACCCTAATTTCCCCATAGCTAAAAGTTAGCTCTTTGCCTGCTTTTATGTCTTTTGAAGCGGAGAAGCAGAGTCGAGGCAGCATAGATCCTGAGCTTCTCACCAGTGTCGTCGACAGATTACCACCATCGCAAGAATGATTAATGAATCGAGCAACGTTTCCGATTCTAGTGGCATCATTAAACATGCCTTTTCAGATGGAAGGTGCTCCCTCAAAACTAAAAGCGCGGAAGGAGTTATGTGATTTGAGGCACGTTCATCATAGAATTGTTGCAGCCAGTTTACTTCTTTTGTGGTCAAAACTTCACCTATTATACGAAAATCAATTGAATCAGTGTCTCTATAATATACATATCTTTTGTTCATAACTATCCAAATAGTTGATGAAAATGTTTCCCACATTCAAACAAGTTCAAAGCAATCAGTTACGCCTATAATGTTTCATAAACCTGATGGCAAGAATGAGCAGAAAGATCACAAACATCAGCCTAAACAATAAATCCCAACATCGACTAGTGAATGCAATGCGAGTTTATCAATATTTGAGTGAATGCATAACTTGAATCGACAAGCAGCGGATATAATGGTGATAATGACTATGAGGGCTACTGCCTGGTAACACAACTGCAGAGCCCATTTCCTGCCCTAAATCTAATTTACTGGGATTTACAGAAAGCAAATAAAAATCCACTTGATTCGCCCACTCACATTCAATTGCTAACCAAGTAGATGACATGAATATAAAATTTCCTCAGGCAAGCATAATTTAACACATATAGGAACACAGCACACTGGATTGAACCTTGAGATATTTGGAAAATTTGACAGAGGAAGAGGATGAGGACAAAATGAAATAATCAGGTACCAGACTCTAGATTATGCATTTTCTAAGAATAAAGTTTCAATATATCGTCAAGATGGCATAAATATTATGCATTTCGTAGCAATTTCTTTTATTACACCAGTTATCCTCTCTTGAACATTGGTAAACAAACTACAACGGTATCGTATCACACAACACAAAATACAACTTGAATATAATTTATAACATTGTGTTTTTTTTTAATACCCATAACAATCGATTTACTCGTACATACTATATTATCTATCAATTAGGTAACTAACCACAAATTGCTTCTCATTAGGCAAAATCATGAACATTAAAACACGTGATATTAGTGTCATATGAGTGCGACTGTGAAGAGTGTTTTGAGGTGGGAGGTGGTGATATTAATGGGGTATTGGGTGTCCGTGTTTTTCGGGAATGGAGGATTTGGGGATAGTGAGTGAGTGCGGACTGAGTTGTGGGTGCGGGTTTGAGTGTGGGAATCGGTTGACTCAGAGAGGAATGTCAGTGAGATTGAAGATTGTGAGGAGTATAAATAAAGGGTGGGGCTTGTATGCCGATCAATTCATAAAGCAATGGCAATTCATCTGCGAGTATGCAGGTAAATGAATATTGGAAATTGTTTGTTTATTGGAAATATATGGTTCTATTGTTTTCTATGCCGTTAAAGGTGCTGCTTATTCTTGAGGCGCTTGGGCGGATTTTTTAAATAGCCACAGCGGCTTATAACTCTATATATTAGATAAAATTGGGCATGTTTGACTAGAGATGGGTCAAACTCGACAAATTGAACCAATACATTCTGCCTTGTTATGGTTGGTGCTCTAAGCGCCAATTTCTTATGTATTTTCATATAAATACTCTTATATATATATATATATATATAATTTTATTAATGAATAAAATAGACAGTTTCTTAATATAAATTCTTTTTATTATATGGTAAATACGTAAAAAAACCATAGAATGATTGGTTATGATACAGTTGCAAAAGCGTCACAACTGATATTGAGTGGTATCATAACAGTGTCATTCTTTAACTGTTCCTGGTCAAGGTTTACTAATACTTGGTCAGTAAGTAAATCCGTTGAGACCGATACGTGTCATATATTGGAATGTTGGATTCCAATGGCTTCTCAATGAACCATGAGTCATTTTCCAACAAAATAAGGGAACATGATTAAAACATAATCTTTTCCTAATATACCCCTCATTATTAAAACACACAATCCCACTTAATTCAATTATTTATATTCCCAATCATAATAATAAGGGTATATAAGGAAAATTCTTCCTTTTACTCTCTCCAAATAAGGAAATATGACTGTAATTTGGGACTTCCAAAAATAGAAATGTGGCCTATCAAAAAGGGACTGAGGGAGTATATAAGATTTAAGTCTGGAAAATAGTAATTTAAAATAGTTCATATAGAGCAAACAAAACATGTACTTTATTTATGTTTTATCTATAGTTGTGATACAAATATGTGACGACCTTCATTCAGGATCGTTCATGTGGTGACACGAGAATGGAGACACCATATTTAATGTGATCATATAAGACTGAACCCAGACATAAATGAATTTCTTATAATATCTGTTAAATAATGAAATTCATTTCAATCTACTAGATAGTCATTCACAGATTGTCTGAATCCTGAGTGTACTACGAACTTATGCATGACAAGTTATGTCACTTGATTTAAAAAAATAAGGTTGGTGAAGATATCTCGGCTAATAGCTACATATTTTAGGGATATAGTTTCGTGCGTGGCTGGAGACGTTTTACATATATATGGAGTCTATTTCTTCGTGCGAGAAGTTGAGGAGTATATTCCTTAAGGAAGATTCAGTACTTGAACGGTCGGAGTGCTCATGTCTCTTTATTACGAATGGAAATATTAATTTTCATAATAGTTATGAATAAATCGTTCATTTAAGAATTAAAAGCATTTAAGGTTAAAAATAATTAGAACGGTATAATAGATGTCACACCCGTCCCCTTAGGAAAAGTAGGGGTGAGACGGAGACTAGAAACTGGCAGAGTTTCCCTTATATATGGACTAATCCTCCAAATACAAGGAAAAATCTAAACTGAAAATATCATCATAACATAGGATCTCCATGATCCAACTCAAAGGAATATCCAAAAAGAAAATACAACATCCTCAGTATCAAATAAAGGCTCAAATGCCTAACCAAATAACAAATTCTTCCAAGAAAAACATAACAAGAATACTCTATTGTTGGCACAACCTTTCTCTATTGGCAGGAAATGATGACGAAACAGCAGAAGGAAATGATGACCTACTAATCTGCTAAACCTGAAATGTTAAGGAAAGGGGTAAGCTCACGCTTAGTGTAATGGATCACAGCTTAGTGCCGTGGATAAACAAGTAACAAGGTGGATCGAATAAGTATTTCATACTATAAATAAGTACATAAAGCTGTAAATCAATAAATTCAACATTTACTTGAAATCATAAATCTCATTTCTCATAAAACTCATACTGCTAAAGAATACTCTAAATAATAAAGTTGTTTATTCATCTATATGCACACTCTCGTAACAATACGGCAAAGCTGGCAACATGGGGCATCCCCACGGCAATAACTGGCATCCGGAGCAAAACTGGCAACATGAGACCTCATCTCACGGCAAATAAACTGGCACATATATGTACACGGGGTGCATCCTAACATAAAAATCATTTCCAAAATCCATGATCATATATCTCAAATCATGCAAGTTTCTCATATATCACAAACACATGATTTCAACATAATCAATATTCGATCCATACTTCGTAGCAAAATATATAAACTTTCTAAAAACAAAATCATTTAATGCATTTCCTTATAAATTCATTTAAGAAAACATACATACTATATATACTTTTGAAAACATCAATGTTACAGGTTTATCCACGCACCTGGTGAGCTGACTACAGATAAAGGAACTAGGCAGCAGGACCGTCCCTGCTTACGGTATCACGATCACCTAAAAGACAAAAGAATTTACTACAAGGAACATAATCCTAACTAGAATAGACGAAAGAATATGCAAGAAACGTGGTTCGGTCGCTCTCGCAAACTTAACGAAAATTAAGATTCGGAGGTCCGTTGCTACTCGGAATGGTCTGAAAATCACGGTGGAGAATCGGGAAATCGGCACGAAGATTCTGTCCAGTGCGTGGTGGCCACGCGCCGTTCGCCCAGGCCGCGCGTGGGCCTCACGCGCCGCCACATAAGGCGCGCGTGAGCGCCACGTTCCGGTCGGATGAAGAAAATTCCGACGGCCGAGCGTACCTCTCCTCATCTCGGTTCTAATGCCGCTGACGGTTCGTCGATCGGAGTTCCGGATCAACGGGAAATCAAGAAAAACCATAAAAAGTTTCTTACCGAGATCTCTACAAAAATTGGGAGTTTCCCGAGATGAAACCACCACCAAAATGATTCTCTCGACGAGATCTACACTTTTCCTTAAAGACTCGGTCGGGTTTGAACTTTGGATCGGCCGGATCGGGACCAAAACTCTATTTTCTCTCTTTTTCTTCTTTTCTTTTTCTTCTCTCTCTCGCATGATCTCTGTCTCTTCTTCTCTTTCTTTTCTTTTTTTTTAAAGGGTGGCTGCTGTGGTTAGAAAATAGGGTTTTGTGTGTGTGCAAAATATATAATTACATGGCGAATATCAATTGCCACCCTAAACTTGTCCTTAACCACATTTTTAATTCCAACTTCCACAAACTTAATAACTTAGTCCTTAAATTTCCACCCACCAAAAATAATAAAATAAAGATAAAATATGGGTAAAAATAATTTGGGGTGTTACAACTATCTCCCCCTAAAAAGAATTTCGTCCTCGAAATTCACATACCATAGGGTGGAGACAAGTGAGGATATTTATTCCTCATGTCTTCCTCAAACTCCCAAGTAGCTTCCGCTTTCGAGTGTTTACCCCATAGGACTTTTACCAATGGAATCGTCCTGCTTCTCAGCTGTCTCAACTCTCTAGCCAAAATTCCCACTGGTTCTTCAGCATAAGTCAAATCTTCTCTCAACTCAATCTAAAAGTAATAGTCACATTCCTTCCAATTTTTTTAAACCTGTGCCCCAACTTACAAACCAACTATCCTATCACAAAAAGAAAAGGCTTCACCTAGGGTCCTACACAGACAACAGCTGTAAAGAGCTTTTAGCAATTTACGCAAAATCCACTATCTTAAGTTTCCCACTATTGAAAAGAGGATTTGCAGGTCCCTCAAATATCTGCTTTACATCTGATCAGCTCGACAATTATTATCCCTTCCAATTATGCATAGATACTGTGAAAGTATCTTATCATGAAGGATTATTGGTCTCTCTCTCTATAAAGAGATGCATGAGTTCTTAAGGAATTACTCAAAAACTTCTTCAATGGCATCGTCATCTGCCAATCCTAACCCATATTCAAGATCTGTCAGAGCTAAGGTGATATACCAAAAGCTTTGTAAATGGCTAGTCATTGATCGGGCAGTTATACATTCTAAATATGTCCGAGACCTTTGGAGAGATATCTACGATTGTCTCCATGAAGCTCCATCCGCTATTTTGCCTAAAGAGGTTGCAATGGATATCGTGGCAAGAGTTCCTACCAATTTCATGAGGTGGTGTTACATTCTTAGAACCATTTGGAATGGAAAAACAGATGGTTTAATCCAATACAAAAATAATTCAGCGATTGTTCACTGTGGATATCACAGATTCCACTCTACAGTTTTCATCAACAGTCATGATTTCTTCAATCATTGCCAGTGGAGTCTCGGCACCTTGTTTGAACTCAGTTTCCTAAATGGATTTATTCTTGGACCAAGTCCAATCCATCCCAACTATCCTGGTATCTTAGAAGATAGCCTTGGTGAGCTTCCTATTCATCAGTAATATTTTGTATCGATGGTATAAACGCCACAAAAGTATTACTGTCTGGATCGAAACCATTACCCCAGAATGGTCGAATGACTATTCGCTCGTTTACCACCCAATTCATCTTATAAGAATCATACCATCACGTTAACTCACTAATTGGAGACTCATAAGTTGGCCATCTAGACCAAAGCTTAGAGTTTACTATGGATACGATGATATTTTCCCAGAAGAGATTACTTCCCATCATTCCTATGTTCTTAGAGCTCTTTCCGCAGACTCAGTACGTCGAAGTCTAGAAAGCAATACCAATGATAAAGATTGGCAAATCTTCACTACTATCGAAGAATCATATAGAAGCATCGTTCAAGGCTACAACAAAATCAAGTTTCCTGACAGTCTCGAAATTCAAATCATCGACGGCCAACTGCGACATAAGGTTCATGTTAGGTACAACCATAGAAATCACGTCAGATTCAGCTATAGGGATAACGATGGGGCAACTGTCGAAACTACTGGAGGTATAGGTCTAGAATCCTTGTTTTCCTCAACAATCAGATGAACATCATCTAAAGCTATATCAAATTCAAGATCTATCGACTAAGTATGGGGTATCTCTATACTATTACTCGACATTCTCACGCATCACCAAACTATACCTCTCCCACGTTAAATACCAGTACCACGGCCATGTCCAGACATTTTCCTACGGAAACAAAACTACCATTTATCAGCCTACTCAGTCAAAAGTCGATACACATGGTGGCATTTCTGTTCATCAGTCAATCTCATCAGCTCAAAATCCTTCTCAACTCTATCCAAGAAATTTCCAGCTACAATGGGATCCTTGTTTCCATCAAACTCAACAGCTCCATATTCTTTCACTCTTTTAGAAATATTATCCTCATTAACTATATGAGCTACCTGAGTTGGACCATAACCCCATGCTGGATGGTAGAAATACAGATAAGGGTAAGCACCCGGGGGAACATTAGGAGGAACACCTTCTGGAGAAGGAGCATAATAAGGTGGAGGGTAGAAACCCGGAAGAGGTGGAAGAGGTGCTGGAATGTTTCCCTGAGGTGCTGCAGGGGCTGGAGGAACATTACTGCTAGGAGGATGATGAACTGGGGTACTATCCCCAAAAACCGAGGCTAGAGAATCTTCTACAACAGAATTAGGGTTCCCTTCAAAGGTTCCCATCATAAGAATTAACCTCTTCATCAACTGGAGGTGCCCTAGAAGGTTGGCCAACATTTGCTATCCTACGAGTACAGACTCAACCTGCACCTCGAACTCTGAGACGTGGAGGCATCTAAAAACACATGAAAGATGTCAACCGCTAAAAGACATAGAATAACTAATAAAGAAAAGGAAGTGTTAGTTCCATTTTTATTGGCATGTGTCTGTGACAAAACAAGTTCAATTGAGTTGTAATCTTTCATGAAGATCTTTGTGCAATTGGACTGGTTTCTGGCTGCTGTGCATCAGACATACGTTTGTGGTGCGTTCGTTGCAGTGTTCGAACGATCGGCGTTAGTGCTGCGTTCGTTTATGGGTTCGAACGTGTGGCGTTAGTGGCACGTTCTTCATTGGGTTCGAACGAGAGCATTCCAGAGAGCAAACGTTCGAGTCTCGTTCTTGTTGGGTTCGAACGAGATCATTCCAGAGAGCATCCGTTCGTTGTGCGTTCGAGTGGCGTTCGAACGAGTCTTCACAGAAAGGGCGCGTTCGTGTTTCGTTCTAGTAACCGTTCGAACGCGACTGCGATCTGGACGCGTTTTTGGCCTGCAAAACCCTAGGTTTTCACCCTACCTATAAATATAACACTTAGCCGCCATTCCCCAACAGTTGAAGCAATTATTTCTTGAGCCTAAATCTCTCAAAGCTTTCAACCTTATTTGAATCCACCATTGAAGACTTCTTCATCTTCTTGTCTTCTTCATTAATGGTGTGATTCCATCTTTGTTAAACCTTCAACACAACTTAACCCAAATTCCCTAATCCTTTAGAGTTCTTTAGGAGGAAGTTTTGGTAGTCGGAGTTCCGGCGTCATTGGTGATATAATCTACTCAGAGACTTCAGAGGTTCTGAAGAAAACCGTGGGTCACGGGCTTGAGGAGTTCCTTGAGTTCTTGCAGTATAGAGGTACTTGAGTCGGTGGAGTTGCCACCATAGGTCTTGACCATCGCTGTAAGTTTTTCTCGATATAGTGGATTCGGGTGGTAGCCTATACCCGGAGTGGTTTTTTACTCGGAAGAGTTTTCCACTTCGTCACCAAAATTATTGTGTTGAATTTTGTGTGGTTTGATTATTTTTGCTGCTTTAATTATTGTTATTGTTTTTACATTTGCAGCTTATTATTTTAGTTGGTTGATTTGTTAAATTGCCTGTTGCAATTCCATAGTAGCAGTAACAGGACTTGTCCTGCTTATTGTTTGTAATTCCGCATAGGGTCAGAACTTAGGATAACCCCGATCTTTCAATTGGTATCAGAGCTTGAACTCGATCCTTGACCCTTTTACTATGGAAATAAGTCAACCTTTAATTTTTCCCCCATTCCTTGATGATGATACCATCACGAATAGTGATTTGGCCTTGTTTGAAAATAAGTTTAGGAAATTCCTTAAACTTAAGAAGAGTGGCCATGGTAGTAATAGGAATAGGAAGGATATGCCTAGAGAGAGTAGGCAGAGCAGGAGTGAGTCTAGAGAGGACATGGGTAGTAGACCCATTGGTGTCCAATGCCATGAGTGTGAAGGATATGGGCACGTTAGATTCGAGTGTCCCACATATCTTAGGGCTAAAGGCAAGAAAGCCATGGCAGCATCCCTTAGTGATTCTGAAGGTGATGATTCTCCTAAAGGCAATTATATGGCTTTTCCTGCTAGTGTGACCGGTGAGAGGAACGAGTATATTAGTGATTCTGGTTCAGAATCCTCTCACAGTGAGTCAGTTGATGAGGATAGTCTTCAGGTAGCTTATGCTGAACTGTTTAATGAGAGTTTAGCTATTAAAAAGACTAATTTAGAGGTCAGAAAAAGGCTGAAAATTGTAGATCTAGAAAAGAATGAAGCTCAAGCTAAATTTGAGCAAAGCCTTTTGATTGTTGATGACCTAGAGGAGAGGAACAGAGGCCTAGTTGATAGAGTCCAAATATTAGAGACCGAACTTGAAAATGCTAGAACCCAATTGTCCGCATTTTCTAGTGGTAATAAAAAGGTGGACCGTATGTTAGGTATTATTTCTGAGCCTAACTGCAATGAGGCTTCTTCTTCCAAAGCTGTGTCAGTAGCAGCTAAACGTGACTTAGGTAAGAAACATGTTGTGTGTAGTCATGTTTCTCCTCCTGTTGTTCCTCGTTCTGTTTCCCAACCTCAATCTAGAGGTGTTGTGGGTAAACCTCGCTCTCATCCGAGGTTTGTGCCTGTGTGCCACCACTGTGGCAAGGCTGGACATATTAGGCCTAAGTGCTTCATGTTGCACAAGCAAAAGAAAAGGCCTAAGAGTGTGTCTCCTAGATTTGATTCGTCAAATCTAATGTCTCAAGTTTCTGCACTAACCAAACAAGCTCAATTCTTGAGTGAGAAACTTTCTTTGTTGTCTGGGAACTCTCATGTGGAAGAGGTTCCTAGAAAGGTTTGGGTGAGGAAGCAAGATGAATACCCATCTTCCTCTGCATGTCCTGAGGGACATTATGAGAGTGCACTTCGGTGTAACTCTACTTAAATGATGCACTTTTATCTTCCCATTGCATGTGTGTGTGCGTGTGTTTTATGTTTTTACACGTTTATTTTATTTTCACAGCATATGGGTGTGTGTGTGTCTTGTTTTTGTTATTTATCCCTTGGTATATAGGATGGAAACCCGGACATAAATTTCATAGCCGATTCCGAATGGACGGTAGTATGATCAGCACTCGGGGATACAACTCCACGTATCATTGGATGTTTTGCAAGCTGTTTTGTGTCTTTATTTTTTTTGTGCTTTAAAACTGAAAAATCAAAAAAAAATTATATATTTTGAAAAAGACCAAAAATATTTTTATGGCTTGTTAGAGCATGAAAGCTTATGCATGTGATCCTGGTATGTAGGATATATGATTATGCATGTATTATATGCTTTTATTTTTCTTGTTGCTCTATATACATGAGTGTGTGTGATAAAAACTTTGGTATATCATGTGTTTGCATCTCACATACACGTTTTTATTTTGTCAAGGCTTGGTCGCATGTATGAGTTTTTGGACTAGCAATCTAATTTCTATCATATCTTGTTTGCTCAATAGTGTGACCTTTGACTAGATGACCTTGCTATCCCCTTGTGCAAAAGTAAAAAGAAATAAATTTAAAAAAAAAAAAAAAAATGAGACTCAAAGTGCAAAAGAGCCAAAATGGCCAAATTCAAAAGATAAGGGCAAAAACCCTTCACTCGAAAGAGTTATTAAATATGAGCTCATGATATTTCTGGGGTAAATAATATAGCATGCAACCAATGTTGCTTATTTTCAGGTCCTAGTGGTGCTGGGTTTGAACATCTATTTTGTGGACTTTGTTTGTTTAGAGATGGATTTCTTTGGCTGTGTCCAGCTCATAAAATAAGGTCTTAAGCTTTGATTTGTTGTGCACTTTATTTTCCACGCAAGTGCTTTATATGCTTTGGTGTTTATGTCATATGCATAAGTGTTGTATTTAGCCACTTTTAAAATGATGCATATTGTTTCATGTCATAAACAGCTGAATACTGACTGGGTATCATTGTGTCAGCTTTAAATGCTGTTTCAGTCAGTTTTTGACAGGATTTTTATTTATCTCAGTATGTGCCGTGTGTGCTTCTTGTTATTGCATACCTATTTAATCTTTCATGTGCACCTTTCTGAGTTTTGGTTTGCTTCCCGTGTTTTATTTTGCTAACTTTATGTGCCTGTTAGTGAGGGGGAGTAATTCCTGTTTGTTTATGCTCTTGCATGTGTTGTCTCCTGTTCTCCAGTTATTTTTCCTGTTTCTTTTACCCTTTGTCATTTCGTGACAAAAAGGGGGAGAGTAATATATTAAGGGGGAGAGCCTTAATATATATGAGAGAGCCGTAGAATTCCCTTTGGATATCCCGTTTTAAGGGGAGTTAAGATTAAGGGGGAGAAGGATTTCTACTTGTACATGCATGAGATTTTTACCTGCTTTATGGTTTACTTGATTATCCCAATGCTTTTCACGGTATATTGTTGTTTGTGGATGTTTCAGGTAGCAGGTATGTTGCTGAGGTGGCATTACTTTCAAGACTACTTTGTTAGGTGTTAGATCGAGTACATTTGTAATAAGTCACTGTTTTGATGGTTGACAGTTGACTATTTGCTTTTTGGGTCTATTACCGTAGTCTTTGTATTAGGTAGTGTTTTGTCACGGAATGCCAAAGGGGGAGATTGTTAGTTCCATTTTTATTGGCATGTGTCCGTGACAAAACAAGTTCAATTGAGTTGTAATCTTTCATGAAGATCTTTGTGCAATTGGACTGGTTTCTGGCTGCTGTGCATCAGACATACGTTCGTGGTGCGTTCGTTGCAGTGTTCGAACGATCGGCGTTAGTGCTGCGTTCGTTTATGGGTTCGAACGTGTGGCGTTAGTGGCACGTTCTTCATTGGGTTCGAACGAGAGCATTCCAGAGAGCAAACGTTCGAGTCTCGTTCTTGTTGGGTTCGAACGAGATCATTCCAGAGAGCATCCGTTCGTTGTGCGTTCGAGTGGCGTTCGAACGAGTCTTCACAGAAAGGGCGCGTTCGTGTTTCGTTCTAGTAACCGTTCGAACGCGACTGCGATCTGGACGCGTTTTTGGCCTGCAAAACCCTAGGTTTTCACCCTACCTATAAATATAACACTTAGCCGCCATTCCCCAACAGTTGAAGCAATTATTTCTTGAGCCTAAATCTCTCAAAGCTTTCAACCTTATTTGAATCCACCATTGAAGACTTCTTCATCTTCTTGTCTTCTTCATTAATGGTGTGATTCCATCTTTGTTAAACCTTCAACACAACTTAACCCAAATTCCCTAATCCTTTAGAGTTCTTTAGGAGGAAGTTTTGGTAGTCGGAGTTCCGGCGTCATTGGTGATATAATCTACTCAGAGACTTCAGAGGTTCTGAAGAAAATCGTGGGTCACGGGCTTGAGGAGTTCCTTGAGTTCTTGCAGTATAGAGGTACTTGAGTCGGTGGAGTTGCCACCATAGGTCTTGACCATCGCTGTAAGTTTTTCTCGATATAGTGGATTCGGGTGGTAGCCTATACCCGGAGTGGTTTTTTACTCGGAAGAGTTTTCCACTTCGTCACCAAAATTATTGTGTTGAATTTTGTGTGGTTTGATTATTTTTGCTGCTTTAATTATTGTTATTGTTTTTACATTTGCAGCTTATATTTTTAGTTGGTTGATTTGTTAAATTGCCTGTTGCAATTCCATAGTAGCAGTAACAGGACTTGTCCTGCTTATTGTTGTAATTCCGCATAGGGTCAGAACTTAGGATAACCCCGATCTTTCAGGAAGTGTCTACAATCTATACCCTGGCCTCTGATACCATTAAATGTCACACCCGTCCCCTTAGGTTAGGTAGGGGTGAGACGAGACTAGAAACTGGCAGAGTTTCCCATGTAATTGGACTATCCTCCAAATATAAGGAAAAATCTAAACTGAAAATTCATCATAACATAGGATCTCCATGATCCAACTCAAAGGAATATCCAAAAAGAAAATACAACATCCTCAGTATCAAATAAAGGCTCAAATGCCTAACCAATAACAAATTCTTCCAAGAAAAACATAACAAGAACACTCTATTGTTGGCACAACCTTTCTCTATTGGCAGGAAATGATGACGAAACAGTAGAAGGAAATGATGACCTACTAATCTGCTAAACCTGAAATGTTAAGGAAATGGGTAAGCTCACGCTTAGTGTAATGGATCACAGCTTAGTGTCGTGGATAAACAAGTAACAAGGTGGATCGAATAAGTATTTCATACTATAAATAAGTACATAAAGCTGTAAATCAATAAATTCAACATTTACTTGAAATCATAAATCTCATTTCTCATAAAACTCATACTGCTAAAGAATACTCTGAATAATAAAGCTGTTTATTCATCTATATGCACACTCTCGTGACAATACGGCAAAGCTGGCAACATGGGGCATCCCCACGGCAATAACTGGCATCCGGAGTAAAACTGGCAACATGAGACCTCATCTCACGACAAATAAACTGGCACATATATGTACACGGGGTGAATCCTAACATAAAAATCATTTCCAAAATCCATGCTCATATATCTCAAATCATGCAAGTTTCTCATATATCACAAACACATGATTTCAACATAATCAATATTTGATCCATACTTCGTAGCAAAATATATAAACTTTCTAAAAACAAAATCATTTAATGCATTTCCTTAAAAATTCATTTAAGAAAACATACATACTATATACTTTTGAAAACATCAATGTTACAGGTTTATCCACGCACCTGGTGAGCTGACTACAGATAAAGGAACTAGGCAGCAGGACCGTCCCTGCTTACGGTATCACGATCACCTAAAAGACAAAAGAATTTACTATAAGGAACATAATCCTAACTAGAATAGACGAAAGAATATGCAAGAAACGTGGTTCGGTCGCTCTCGCAAACTTAACGAAAATTAAGATTCAGAGGTCCGTTACTACTCGGAATGGTCTGAAAATCACAGAGGAGACTCGGGAAATCGGCACGAAGATTCTGTTCGGCGCATGGTGGCCACGCACCGTTCGCCCAGGCCGCGCGTGGGCCTCACGCGCCGCCACATAAGGCGCGCGTGAGTGCCACGCTCCGGTCGGATGAAGAAAATTCCGACGGCCGAGCGTACCTCTCCTCATCCCGATTCTAATGCCGCTGACGGTTCGTCGATCGGAGTTCCGGATCAACGGGAAATCAAGAAAAACCATAAAAAGTTTCTTACCGATATCTCTACAAAAATTGGGAGTTTCCCGAGATGAAACCACCACCAAAATGATCCTCTCGACGAGATCTACACTTTTCCTTAAAGACTCGGTCGGGTTTGAACTTCAGATCGGCCAGATCGGGACCAAAACTCTATTTTCTCTCTTTTTCTTCTCTCTCGCCTGCTCTCTGTCTCTTCTTCTATTTCTTTTCTTTTTTTTTTATAAAGGGTGGCTGCTGTGGTTAGAAAATAGGGTTGTGTGTGTAAAATATATACTTACATGGCGAATATCAATTGCCATCCTAAATTTGTCCTTAACCACATTTTTAATTCCAACTTCCACAAACTTAATAACTTAGTCCTTAAATTTCCACTCACCAAAAATAATAAAATAAAGATAAAATATGGGTAAAAATAATTTGGGGTGTTACAACAGATATTATGACCCGATTCTAATTATGATATATTTGTAGAGGGTCAATATATATGTAATGACTATATCGATGAATACCCACAAAGTTCAGCTTATATAAAATATCTGTTGCGATTGGAGTGCAACTTTAAGTTTTTAGTGGAATAATCTTAAGTTAATAATTCAGATCATTTAATTAAATGGTTTTAATTAATTTACTGGGATTATTGGAGCTGAACCCTGTATGCCTATTTGGTCCCCGTACTAACTCGATTTAATGTGATAAATTATATATAATTAGATAGTTCAATTATAAATATAACTGTATTTATCTTAATTTAAAAAATTGGTCAAAATTTTTCCATCTCGAGTTGAGAATCCTGATTGCCATATCAATATTTAAATCCCATTCATTATATGTGATTAAAATGAATCCAATTATCATAATTATTTAAGTTAATTTCAAATAAATTTATTATAGTCTGTATTCAAAGAGTGGACTTGTTGGGTTTTATTTTCAGTACAATTTATAATAGAAGTATATATGAAAAAAATGGACTAAAACTATTTATAAAATAAATGAATCATGCTATAAAAAAATAATTTTAACATATAATACATATATTTTATGATTATTTTTTGTTATCCTTTTTATGAGTTTATCATTTTTCTTTGTATTAACCAAACTACAATTTGATTACTTTACTTATATTCACACATTAACAATGTGTTCAGTAATGCATAAAGAACAGATTATAATTCATTGATTATAATGATAATTTTTTTTTAAATGAAAGTCTAAATTTCTTTTTATATATTACATGTTCACAGTTGATTTTCGTTTGAGGGACAAATTGGTAAACTCATTTCTCGAATAATCATTCCTCAACTGTGAATTAACTTAGCAAGAAGATGATAAAACACACAGAAAAGACAGAGGGTTTAATATGATTCGACAGAATGGATCTAACTTACGTCCACAGGAACAAGAGAAAATGAAATTTTTATAACAAACCACCATTTAGAAATTATAATGACAAAATAATAAATGACAGACCTCATGCTTTAATTCCGCATCGAATCTCTTCAATAAGTCATAAAGCAGCCTCTGCAAGAACAAATAATATATAAATGAATAATACTTGAAGCTCATGAGGTGACAATGCCAATAACAACATTGAATGGTGCTGTCTTTACCTTCAATACAACCACCGGACGAATGATCAAAGAATTTAGAAGTAGAGAATATTTCATTTTCAACCATGAAAAGGCATGTGTGCTCTTACCAAGTTATTTATAGTGAAATTCAATCAATGCATCTAAAGTTATTTTGATGTTTTTTGACAGGTGCGTAATCGCACGCGTATAACGCAAGCGCACGTATCGTTCAAGTAGTATAAAAAGTATCGATCCCACGAGGACTTAAAACATTTTGTTATCAATTTATGAAGTTAAATGTTTACAAGTATATAATAGATTTATTGTTTGATTGGGTGGTGACTTTAAAACTTAAAACAAGTAAATAAAATTGCTTAAAAGTATATTGAAGAAAATTCAAATTTATAAAATTATCCAGGGTTGTGAATCATTCCAATATCTTTTTAAAAGATGAAGTGGTTATTTTATGTTTTTGTAATATATTGTTTTATTAACCTGGAACACGAAATTATGTAAAAGCCTATTCCGATGGTCAAATACAAATTCTCAGTATAACTCAATTAATCATATTCTTATGTTAACCAACTTACCTGGATTCATTAAGATTAAGTTCCAATTATGGCTACCCCCGCCCGACAGGTATATTCCTATCCTGTAAGAAAATCTATTAAAGGATTATCTATCCTCAAGGAAGATCGTAAGCTATTGAGTCTAAGGTCTTAAACCTAAAATCTCTTTTCCAAGTTCATTTTAAGTTTACCAGTTCAATTTTATTAATGGTCAGTTAATTAAAAAGCATTAAGATTAAGACTCAATAAATAAATCTTTATATTACCCAAACTATAATCTAACCCCTTATAAACCGGTAATATTGGAATTCATCACAACTCCAGATAACTAACTTAGTTACGACACATAACTAGGGCCAGTGAAAACTTAAAAATAAAAGACATAAAGTAAAATGCTGAAAAGTAAATACTGAAAAGTAAATTATAATAAAATAAAAATGCTAAGGTAAAAGGAATTACATTTACTACTACTATTTTAGATATCTCCCATAATATAATTTATAAACTTGTGATAGCATTAACAACCAGCCATATAGGCGGTAACCTGATTAAGTCAAATTAAGTCCAACCAATCATTAAGGCGGTAATATTTGTCCATAATCCAGCCATATAGGCGGAACCAAAATAACCTGCCATATAGACGGTAAGAAAATTTAATTACCAACTGACTAATCTAGCGATATCCTTACTTAGTCAGGTTTAACCAGATTAAAATGAATTACCAACAGGCCAATATAGCGGTATCCTCATTAAGTCAAATTTTAAATAGTGAATATATTATAATTACGGGAGATTAATCTAACTAGTAATAGTAAAATAATTACTTTCACCTTAGCGGGGGAAGTTACCTCCTCATGGTTGAATAGTAAAATTGTAACAGTAAAAAGTAAAAATAAATTACTATTATTATTACAAAAGTAAAATTACTATTACTATTACAGAACGTAATTAAAATTAATTACAAAACTGAAATTAAAAGAAACTAGGTAGAAAACTCTCTATTTATATCAGAGAATTCAGAGAAAAATGTACATCTGAAATCAGAAAACTGAGCTCAATTTAAAGACCTCGGTGGGCTTTCAGCGTCGCGACGACGCGACACGTGGCATCTTCTGGTTGGTCGGCTCGGATTCTTATCCGATGATTGGCACTGTTTATGATAACGTCAATATTGTGCTGACGTGGCGATGACGTGCTGCTGACGTGGCAACACGTGGCGAAAGTGATTGTCGGCACCGTAGGATTGCGACACGTGGCGCGTTGTTTTGGCTGATGATGACGTGGCGATGACATGGCACTTTGACTTGGTCAACTGGTGATGTGGACGGTGATGTGGCGGTGACATGGAGCGACATGTGGCGATGGCGATTGTCGGCACCATAGGATGATGACACGTGGCACGGCGCACGTTAGCAAATCACATGTTGATGACACGTGGTACTACGCAGGTTAGCAAAGTCAAACTTCTCAGATTTGACTCGTGGACCCGGTGCACGTTAGCATGGAGCGGCACACGTTAGGCGTGCGATGTTGAAAAATTACCAAAATGCCCTTCTGTTCAATTTTATTATTTTGCTCTAAATCACCTCCAGAATGTAATGAAACTTTATTTATCTACAAAATAACACAAAACACATCATAATATTAACAAAACTCAAGAAACTATACAAAATATTAGGTTAAATGAATGGAAAATAGTGATACATTTATCACTCATCATTTTTCACCTTTTTCGAAAAGATGGTGCACCATTGTCAAAAGTGTGATCTCAATCTTTGACAATAGTGCATGATGTAACTTGATTCTTCAATTCTCCTCTAAGCTACATTCAAAATTATCGTCATTTGACAGTTATTCTGATTATGTCTCGGCAAAGCTCTAACTTTCCCACCTTCAAAATACTCAACATCGTATGAAGAGTGTGGCTGCGAGCATAGGAGTGACCATCAATTTCAGGAAGGTGATTGGGTATGTCTTAAACTACAATCATATCGTCAACACTCTTTAGCCAAAAGCTTATCTCACAAGCTGAGCATGCAATATTTTGGTCATTACTTAATTACCAAGCGCATTAGAGCTGTAGCTTGCCGTTTACAATTGCCTGATACCACCAAAATCCATAATGTTTTCCATGTGTCTCAACTCAAGGATTACAAGTCTTATGTGCCAGCACCATCATGTTGGGGTTGGTGCTCAGAGCGCCAATTCCCGGTTGTATTTCTGTTAAATACTTCTGTAAAACATTATTATTATGAATAATATATGCAGTTTCTATAATATAATCTATATTTCTATATGGTAAAGACGTAATGACCCGAGAATGATTAGTCATGATACAGTTGCAAAAGCGTCGCAACGGACATTGAGTAGTATCATGACGTTGTCATTCTCAGACAGTTCCTGGTCAAGGTTTACACTACTTGGTCAGTATAGTAAACCCGTTGAGACCGGTACATGTTGTATACTGGAATATATGATTCCAATGGTTTCTCAATGAACCATTAGTCTTGGAGACTAGTATAGACGTGTAGGTGTTTATAGCGGATAACACTGAACGACTCACCGAAGATTCTTAATGGATGGTACACCAGCGTCAATAAGAATCTTCTTGGGTTGAGTAGCACTTGTGATTCTTAGACTTGAGATGTCATTGTGGGCACATGAGACATCTTCTACACTTTGACGGCAGTCACGTCACCGATCTATTTAGATCAGACCTCCGCCTGTTCGTTGGGTGTAGATAGATCCTCATGGTGTCCTATGTGTATCAAGATAGGATCCGTCAGTTCTGTGTATCAGAGCATAGGTAGTCCATATGATTAGCAATCAGATAAAACCATGGGCCCGTGGTAAAGTTTAGAAGCTAGTTCTAAACATTCTTTTTGAGATTGCTAATAGAATAGTCGACTGGATAATCCCGATAGAGATTTGACGTTTACATCTATACCTCTGGGATTTATCCGGATACCTGTGACGGAGAAATTATACATTTGCCATGACCTCGACCTGTATGGTTCAGCGAGATTATCCGTGATCGTCATAATCTACGGGTGGATAGATTATAGACACGAAATTGGATTCGTGACGGATATACCTGAACCTACAGAGTCTCAATAATGAAACATACTCGTAGAGCACTAGAGCAACATTAATAAATAATATTGATTATTTATAAAGTCGTTTAAGGTTAAACGCAAGATACATGCTAAAGAGACTAGATAGTCATTTGCTTAATTATTGTGTATTTACATTTAATACTTGATTAATTTAAATACACATTAATTAATAGTCAAAATGAGTTATTTGACTTATTTCCTAAATGAATATATGTTTTTAATATTTAATGTAAATATTATACATATATTTAATATATTTGTATTTGATTAATTAATTAATTATTAATTGTTAAATGATTAAATTAATTAAGATATAAATATCTTACATTAGGATATATTAGTAAATGGTATTAGTTGCAATTGTTGACTTAAATAAATATCCATAAAGTGTTTTAGATATTTGTCAAGTTGATTAAATGACTTTGAAATGAATTTGAAATGAAAATTTTTGGTATATGCTTGTTGTTATTTTCGGCCAAGGCATTTTCTTTCACAAGTATATATTGTTTTCATTTGCTTTTCATTTCACTAACCTAATACACTTTAAGAAAGAGAAAAACACCATTGAAGAAACCTAAAGGAAGCTTGAGAAAGAAAGAAAGATTATCAAAAAGCTTGGATTTTTAGTAAGTTTCTTGAACTTGCTATTAGTAAGGAATTTGTTCCTTAGGTTCTAGGCTTTAATATATGACATTCTTAGGATGTTTCTTTCTTTGTTCCTTGTGTTTTTGTTGATGGAAGTTTTGTGAAGTGTGAAGCATGTGTAATGAAGGAAGTTTGTAACTATGTAGTTTGTAAACATTCTTTTAAGGTTTATGAAACCATGTTGCTAATCTAGAGTTGTTGACTCACTCTTAATGACCTAGATTTGATCTTGAGTTGTTTCATGTGTTGAGACTTTGATTGGATGAAGAATGGTGTTTTAGAAACATATTTAAGTATTGGTTTCAAGGTTTTTGACCTTGTATCCACCTTTTGGCTTTTCATTTATGTTGAGTATTTGGATTTGTATAGATGCAGAAATATTCGTCTTTTTGAATGTGGTCGTCCTCGGCTGTCGGGTCCTCTCGGCTGGTCGGTCCTCGTTGTCGGTCAATCGGCTGGTCTGCCTCTCTGGTCTGGTCTTCGTCTGGTCGACATAATGTAGTCGGCCTTATGTGGTCGTCCTCGTCTGGTCGGTCCTAACGTGGTCCGCACTTAATTGGTCGGTCCTCGTCTGGGGTTCGGTCCTAAATGTGGCCGCACTTATTTGTTCGGTCCTCGTCTGGGGTCGGACTAATGTGGTCGGATTATTACGTCCATTATGATCAGATCATAAATGTGATAATGTTTTGGTTTATGGTGAAAACGAAAGATTATTCATATTAGATTTGATAATCTAACTCGGTATTTTGAAAAAGTTTTGAAATACTTTTTGGCGCCTTGAACCCGCGCTTCCCATTCCGCCTGCGCCCGACCCGAATACCCTTCCCTTACAAAATGGTATCTGTAAGAGCCAAATTTGGTCTAAGGGTAAAACTGTCTTTCACCTTAAGCCCATCAGTATGTTAGGCCCAAAACCAAAGCCCAAAGAATTATGTATTTGATTACAATTAAAATCATAAAGCATGACACTTAACCTAACTCTAGCACTAATCCCCACCACTCCACTTAACCTAACTCTAGCACTAATCCCCACCACTCCACTTAACCTAACTCTAGCACTAATCTTCACTTACTCCAAAAACCATTACCAAATACACCAAACCTCAGATCATGTTTTATCTATAAATATGAAAAGAATACAGGAAGAATTCATTCAAGTCTCATTTCTCTCACCCTAATACTTCATGCTCTCAATCCTTGATCCCTCATATATTACACACGCTCTCACGGCCAAACAAAGGAGTAGAGGTAATATTCAACCTTGCTTTCCATTTTACAAACTTATTTCCTGCCACTGACTTGGGCGTCGGAGTATACCCGGTATCCACCACCACCGGTGGTAGCCTACTCTCGTCCACTCTACTTTGTTTTTTGCAGGATTGCTAGTGCCCAACTTACAAATTCTGATTGAGGACCTCGGCGAATATCCAGCGTCCACAATTTGGCGCCCACCGTGGGGCCCTAGCAATAATTTGCAGACAAAGGCTTTCCACCCTACAAACACTCACTGCTTAGTCAATCATGACTTCAAGCAATGAACAAACACCTGATCCAGTGGCATCACAATTGGCCATACTACAAGACAGATTGAAAGCTTTGGAAGAAGAGAATTTTACCTTTCGTAGTTCCAACATAAACCTCCAAAAACAATTGGAACTACTTTCATCACCCACACAGCTTCACAATACATCAGAACAACACAACAACCGGATCACTCCAGCTAACCTTCAAGGAGCATTTGACGAAACAACAGACGACGTTCCATCAAATGGTGAGAACCAGAGGAACTTACCAAGTTCACCAGTCAACCAAGCCCAGCAAATTGTCATCACAATGAGAAAGGAAATGAAAGAATTTAAAGAAGCTATTATGTCCAGTCTACCAGGGGTGAAACTCCCAATGAAGAAGAGTAGAGCTGGAACCATTTCAGATACCCCTTTCATTGAGACGATAACATCTGTTGAGCTACCACGGAAGTTCAGCCCACCAGACATGAAGTTATACGATGGATCTACTGACCCAGACGACCATGTCATTCATTATAAATACAAAATGATGTCAACAGGCTTAGCTCCTCATCAATGGGAAGCTGGAATGTGCAGAGGATTTGGAGAAACTTTGGGTGGTCCAGCTCTTACATGGTTCATCAACCTACCATACAGATCCATCAAATCTTATCAACAATTAGCAGACAAATTTGTTGAACATTTCGCCAGCTCTTGCAAACTTGAAAAAACTACTGATGATCTTAGTGCCATCCTACAACGGAGGGGAGAATCATTGCGAAGCTATGTTGCTCGATTCAACAAAGAAAGAATAACAATCCCAGACCTTCATCAACCAACAGCTGTGGAGGCTTTCAGGAACGGGTTACTTTGTGAAAGTGGACTCTACAAAAAGCTGACCAAGTTTCGGTGCTACACGATGGACCAGGTTATGGCTCGAGCCCAAGTGAAATCAGGTGGGAAGAAGATAAAAGGAATAAAAGGAAAGACATTTCCTCCAACATGCAAAACGAAAGAACAGCCCATTCTACCAAACGACATAAAGAATTTACAAATATGATGCCAAAGCGTCATTCGGAGAAATGGAACCACCCAAGGAGAGAACATCAGCCCCACCAAAAAGGTTTTGATCAAAGACCTCCATCATACAGAGCTCGAGAAACAATTCCGATGGAAAAACCCAGACTCCCAGACTACAATTTTTCTATATCTCCGGGAGAGTTAGTCTTGGTACTTAAAAAGATGGGAAATGAAGTAAAGTGGCCACCACGCAACAGAGAAAGTTTCAAAAATAAAGACACAAACAAATGGTGTGAGTTCCATCGAGACTACGGCCATACCACAGCTGAATGTGTAGCATTGAGGTTGGAAGTACTTGAGTTGTTGAACAAAGGGTTTTTAAGGGATCTACTTACGGAGAAGGGGCAAGCTACTTTAGCTCAGAGGAAAGAAGGATGGACATGGGGAAGCACCAATTCAACCTCCACCAATTGATAACACCGTGAATTTCATTTCAGGAGGATCAGAGATTAGTGGAGTATCATATTCAGCAGCCAAACGACATTCCAGAGCGATTGTGTCAAGCCTTCAACATTCCACGACGTCTTTAGAAAAAATGTTTACAACCTAATAATGGAGTTTCCAGACGACATCAACTCTGGTAGCATGAACCCTCATCATGACGCCTTAGTAATCTCTCTACAGGTGGCAAATTTCATGATCAAACGAGTTCTGGTAGATACAGGATCCTCAGCCAACATCATCTTTACAACAGCCTTGGCAGACATGGGAGCTGAATTAGAGAAAATTAACAAAAAGACGACTGTGTTGATTGGATTCAGTGGTGAACAAAAATTTACTTTGGGAGAAATAAGCCTTCCAGTCTACGCAGGGGGAATCAACAAAATGACAACCTTCCTAGTCCTAGATTGTCCTTCAGCCTACAATCTAATTATTGGGAGGCCATGGATTCATGAAATGAGGGCAGTATCGTCCACCTATCATCAAACTCTAAAGTTTCCTACAAAGTGGGGGATTCAAGAGATAAGGGGAGATAGAGTTGCTTCCAGAGGATGCTACCACACGACAATGAAGGCAAAGGTCCATTCAGCATAGCAATTACAGAACGAACCTCATTCGCAGGAGCCCACACTTCCAAATATTGAAGAATTGATGAGGTTCAAATCCATGACAAATATGCAGACCATAAAACTCAAATTGGAGCAAATCTAGATCCCAGACTACGGGCAGACTTAAGTGAATTTTTGCGAAAACGACATGACCAGTTCGCTTGGTCGCATGAAGACATGACTGGGATTGACCCCAGCTTGATTACTCATCAACTCCATGTGGATCCAGACTACCCTCCAATCAGACAGAAAAGAAGGAAGTTTGCCCCAGAGAGAAATCAGATCATTGATGAAGAAATCCAAAAATTGTTACAAAATGGTGCCATTAAAGAAGTTCAATTCCCAGCCTGGTTAGCCAATGTGGTGGTGGTACGAAAGAAGAATGGAAAATGGAGAGTTTGTATCGACTTCACAGATCTGAACAAAGCATGCCCAAAAGATTCATTCCCATTACCTCATATTGATCAAATGGTTGATGCTACAGCTGGACACGAATTGCTAAGTTTTATGGATGCATATTCTGGGTACAATCAAATCCTTATGCATCCAAGCGACCAAGAGAAAACTGCTTTCATGACCAATAGGGGCATATTCTGCTACAAGGTAATGCCCTTTGGTCTAAAAAATGCAGGTGCTACATATCAAAGAATGGTCAATAAAATGTTCTCACAACAGATTGGAAAAACAATGGAGGTGTATGTAAGAAGCATTCAAGGTGATGAATAGGTATGGGATGAAATTGAATCCAACAAAATGTGCGTTTGGAGTAGCTTCTGGGAAATTCTTGGGATATGTTGTTACACAACGAGGGATTGAGGCAAATCCAGATCAAATCAAATCCATACTTGAAATTCCTTCTCCAACCTGCCCAAAGGAAGTCATGCGACTAGCAGGGAGAATTGCTGCGTTGAACAGATTCATCTCCAAGTCGACAGACAAAAGTTTTATGTTCTTTTCAGCCATTAAAAAGACAAAAAACTTTGAATGGACTCCAGCCTGCGAACAAGCTCTGAAAGAGCTGAAGCAGTACTTAACATCCCACCATTGTTGTCAAAACCACTCGACAATGAAAGGTTATTCTTGTATTTGGGAGTGTCAGACCAAGCAGTGAGCGCTGTTTTGATTCGAGAAGAGAACGGCACCCAACTTCCAGTCTACTATGTAAGCAAAGCATTACTTGATACGGAGTCACGTTATTTGCATTTGGAAAAATTGGTTCTAGCCTTGGTAATGTCAGCCAGGAAGCTACGACCATACTTTCAAGGGCATCCTATCACAGTCTACTCGGAGTACCCCTTGAGGAGCATACTACACAAGCCAGAATTGACTGGGAGATTAACAAAATGGGCTGTCGAATTGGGAGAACACGACATCACTTACCAGCCCAGAACAGCAATCAAATCTCAAGCCTTGGCTGACTTTGTAGCAGATTTCAGTCCAACTCAGAATCCCTTGGAAGGTACTGAAGTCAATTCAATCCAATCAAATTCACTTTGGAAACTTTCAGTCGACGGTTCTAGCAATAAGAAAGGGTGTGGCCTTGGCATAGTGATCACTACTCCTGATGGGGATATACTACAACAAGCAATCAAATGTGGATTCCGGGTTACAAACAATGAAGCAGAATATGAAGCTTTGATAGCAGGAATCAGCTTGGTCAAAGAGCTTGGGGGAAGAAGAATCGAAGTGAAATCAGACTCCCAATTGATAGTGAATCAGCTCCAAGGTTCATATCAGGCACGAGACCCTCAAATGTTATCCTACTTGCAGAAAGTTAAAGAAGTCCAGGCGACATTTCAAGAATTCAACATATCTCAGGTGTCAAGAAGTGAAAACACTCAGGCGGACGCGTTGGCTACCCTCGGGTCGACGATGCATGGGGACAACTTCAATCAATTCCAGTAGTGTATTTAAATTGGCCATCAATTTGGAAGGAGAACAAGGAATTAGCACCATCACTTCAGACGACTCGTGGATGACACCAATCATGAAATACTTGCAAGATGGACTGCTTCCAGAAGAAAGAAATGAAGCAAGAAGGATTCAAAGGCAGGCGGCAAGATTCACCATTTTTGATGGACAACTATTGAAAAGGTCGTTCTCTGGACCCTACTTGAAATGTCTTACTCATGATCAAGCACAACATGTACTATCAGAATTGCACGAAGGAGAATGCGGAAATCATTCTGGAGGACGAAGCCTTGCTCACGCGCCCATTCGACTGGGTATTATTGGCCAACTATGAGAATTGATTCAGTCAATTACACGAAGAAGTGTGAAAAGTGTCAGAGATTCGCTCCTATTCCACATCTTCCACCAGAAAAGCTGAATCCTATCCTATCCCCATGGCCGTTCATGAAGTGGGGTATGGATATTGTAGGGAAGCTACCAACCGCCCCTGGACAACGAGTCTACATGCTAGTCTTGACAGATTATTTTTCAAAGTGGATTGAAGCGGACTCCTTTGCCAAAGTACGAGACAAAGAAGTTCAAACATTTGTCTGGAAAAACATCATATGTCGTTTCGGCATTCCCAAGGAGATTGTAACAGATAATGGCTCCCAGTTCATTAGTCGACATTTTCAAGACTTTTGTAAAAATTGGGGGATCAAGTTAAGTTTTTCAACCCCACGCTTTCCACAAGCTAATGGGCAAGCGAGTCTTCTAACAAGACACTTTTGAATACTTTGAAGAAAAGATTGGAGAAGGCAAAAGGATCATGGGCAGACGAGCTTCCTGGAGTATTGTGGTCCTACAGAACGACCATCCGTTCTTCGACTGGAGAAACTCCTTTCTCTTTGGCATTTGGAACAGAGGCAGTAATTCCAATCGAAGAAGCCATTCCTTCTCTACGCTACCAGTACGCTGGTGATGAGGCAAATCAACAGTTGATGTATATGAATCTAGATACAATCGACGAAAGACGAGAAAAGGCGACCATACGACTTGCATCTCATCGCAAAGGATGGCGAGATATTTCAACAAAAATGTCAGAAGCAGAACATTCAAGGAAGGGGATTGGGTACTACGAAAAGTTTTTCAAAACACAAAAGAAGTCGGAGAAGGGAAGTTGGGACCAAATTGGGAAGGGCCATACATCATCACAAGAGTTGTTGGACACGGAGCCTACAAATTACAAACAATTGAGGGGAGACAAATTCACAATAGTTGGAATGCAATTCACCTTAAGCATTTTCACCGGTAATTTAAGCGTGCATTTATTCATATTTTAAGATTCAGAGTAATTTTCTACTTTATGTATTGTGTGATTCGACTTAATAACAAATTTCATTTGAAATATCATCCCAAAATATCATTAATTCATTAAAATTGTTCTACAAAGAAGTTAAATTAAAATTACAAAAGATTCAAATTTCTGGAGTAGCTTCTTCCTGAATGCATTCAGCAGCAACTTCAGGTGCAGGAATTTCTTGAACTTGAGTAGTCGGCTCGATTTCCATTCGACTAAGTTCTTCATTCTTCTTATCCATTTCTTGAACTTCAGCCGCTCCCTCGCCATCAATACTTCTTTTTCTCTGCCACTTTCGAGTCGACCTCTTCTCGCCTTTCTCTTCCACATCACCCTCGTCTGAAAGGGAAACCCCTGCCAATAGTTGGTCATACTGCTGAATCCATTTCTCAGGCTCCCAAGCTCCTGTCTTCCCATCAAGGAAATCCTTCATCAGATGACTGCGTTCTTTCATCATAGATTCAAGAGCGATCCCTTCAAGATTCTCGAGTAATTCTTCATTCTCCTTCTTCACATTCTCGAACGCATCCTTATAGCCTTCAATCGTAACCTCAGAAGTCTCCTTTTCCATCTGAAGTGTTGCCTTCACTTCCTTCAACTCCTTCTCCAATTCAGCATTTCTTTTTTCAAGCGACTTCTTTTGGACCACTTCCTTTTTCATAGCCGCAAATGATTTATCCATCTCTCTCTGTTTCTTAAGAGTCGATTCGACATATCGCTGCATATGTAGACTGCACTCCATTGCCTGGAAAAAGGATTTGATTAGAATCCATTCTACAAATTATAAGAAATTTCTATCTACTTTCTTACTTGGTAATTTAAAGCCGCAGCCTTTTTCATCGACTCGACCGGGCCAATCTTGGATAACCTCTGTTCATCCTCCTCCAGCATAGCTTCTTAATAAAAGGGTCAAGGCTTGATGGGTCCGAAATTGCAGTCGACCCTGATGGAATCCTGACAACTATATTATCGATTTCTTCGATTTCATCCGCCTTCCTTTTCCCCCCTTTGACAACTATTTCGGTCGACTTCCCCTTATGCTTTGGAGTTCCAGTCGACGATACCAATTGTGGTTCTGGAACCTCCACTTCTGGCTCCTTTATCTTGAGCTTCCTAGCCTTTTTTCGGCTCATCAACTCATCAATTGATGCTACTTTTATTTGCCTCGACGCCATGTCCTCTGCGCATAAAATTTCTTTTGGAGTTAATGTCTTTATAAACCACACCTTTCCGTACAGAGCTCGAATCGACCGAGTACAGTAGATGACTTCCAATACGTTTTTAGAAAGTGCCAAAGGGGTAGATATACCTTCTGATTCGAAGATTTCTTTCCACTGTAAAGTTGCTCTTAATCTCTGCTCTACCAAGATTATCCTCCAATCTCTTTGTTCGACGGGTAAATCAAGAAGAGCTTTAGTTTCGACAAAATAAGAGGTGTTTTGTCGAATAAACTGTTTCGAAAAGGACCTGCATAATAAACAATCCATACATTAGTATCATACGACAATAATATTGATATTTTATCAATTAATAGAAGAAGTTGATACTCACTAAATACACTCCAGTATTCTGAAACTCGACCCATTCCAGTCGACCCAAAGATACCCTCATTTTTCACAAAGAAATACTCTGACTGCCAATTACCCCTATCGTTTGTTGGAAGCCCCATAACTATTTGTTCCCTCTTACGACGAAGGTACAAAGTATATCTCCCTTTTTCAGTTAGATGCTCTTTAAGGTAGTATGAATATAAAATGTCCTTCACCTCCTACCTCAAACAACCCTTGTTCGAATGCTAAGCATTCAATCGACATTAAAATCCTCCAAGCATTCGGCATTAGTTGTGAAGGAGCAATCCCATAATGATCCAAAATTTCCCAAGCTAACCTCGGAATAGGGAATCTAAGCCCATTAGAAAACGGTACTACATAAAACCAATCCATCCGGGAATTTTATAATCGATCCTTTCAGACGGCACCCTCATTTCGCATTGATCTAGGAAATCTATACTTAATCCTAATTTCCATCAGCAAACTAGCCGTCATTCGACTAGCTGGGTTCTTGGTTAGTATGTTGGTAGGCTCACTTGTGCTCACCCCTCCACTAAATTCCTCGACAGCTGCCAATGATCTAATAGGAATTGCCTGCAACGGAACTTCATGCGACATAACGGTTACAGGTCCTTCCTCAAAAAACTCTTGACGCGACCATTCCCTTAATGATTTTTCTTCTGTTGATTCACTCGATGATGATCCTACGAATGTATCGATCTGTTCTCCTAAACTTTCTAAAGAGTCTCCACTCGACATATTCTATTCAGCGAGTCTACAAACAAATAATTTCTAAGATTTGGGTTCCTTAAAGATCAAATCCTACTCCTATCTCCAAACACAAATCCACCAAATAACGTATGATTCTAAAGATCAAACAACCTAATTTAGCTAAGAACAGATTGAAGCTACTCTACGAATATTCAAAGCAAATGAAGAACGCGAAGAGAGTGAAAGAAGTACCTTGAAGCCTTGAAGTTCTCTCCCAAATCGATTGATCTTGTGAAATGAAACAAATGAACCAACAAGCCACACTTATACTACTTCTTTTGGCGGTTTATTTCCCGCCATAAGACTCCTCGTTATTTGCGCTAGGTTTTACTCCGTTAAACGACACGTGGAAATCTATAAAATGTAACTCATATCTAGTCAATGAACTCCTGAACCGCCGTTGGTTCAGTCGACAAATGGACATTCCCCTTGACTCATATCAAGACAAGTAAACTCCTGAACCACCGTTTGGTTCAGTCGACAAGGGACATTCCCCTGGACTCATGTCGAGTCAAGTAACTCCTGAACCACCGTTTGGTTCAGTCGACAAAGGACATTCCCCTAGACTCATGTCGAGTCAAGTAAACTCCTGAACCACCGTTTGGTTCAGTCGACAAGGGACATTCCCCTGGACTCATGTCGAGTCAAGTAAACTCCTGAACCACCGTTTGGTTCAGTCGACAAGGGACATTCCCCTGGACTCATGTCGAGTCAAGTAAACTCCTGAACCACCGTTTGGTTCAGTCGACAAGGGACATTCCCCTGGACTCATGTCGAGTCAAGTAAACTCCTGAACCACCGTTTGGTTCAGTCGACAAGGGACATTCCCCTGGACTCATGTCGAGTCAAGTAAACTCCTGAACCACCGTTTGGTTCAGTCGACAAGGGACATTCCCCTGGACTCATGTCGAGTCAAGTAAACTCCTGAACCACCGTTTGGTTCAGTCGACAAGGGACATTCCCCGGACTCATGTTGAGTCAAGTAAACTCCTGAACCACCGTTTGGTTCAGTCGACAAGGGACATTCCCCCGGACTCATGTCGAGTCAAGTAAACTCCTGAACCACCGTTTGGTTCAGTCGACAAGGGACATTCCCCTGGACTCATGTCGAGTCAAGTAAACTCCTGAACCACCGTTTGGTTCAGTCGACAAGGGACATTCCCCTGGACTCATGTCGAGTCAAGTAAACTCCTGAACCACCGTTTGGTTCAGTCGACAAGGGACATTCCCCTGACTCATGTCGAGTCAAATAACCCACCGTTTGGTTCAGTCGACAAGGGACATTCCCCTGGACTCATGTCGAGTCAAGTAACTCCTGAACCACCGTTTGGTTCAGTCGACAAGGGACATTCCCCTGGACTCATGTCGAGTCAAGTAAACTCCTGAACCACCGTTTGGTTCAGTCGACAAGGGACATTCCCCTGGACTCATGTCGAGTCAAGTAACTCCTGAACCACCGTTTGGTTCAGTCGACAAGGGACATTCCCCTGGACTCATGTCGAGTCAAGTAACTCCTGAACCACCGTTTGGTTCAGTCGACAAGGGACATTCCCCTGGACTCATGTCGAGTCAAGTAACTCCTGAACCACCGTTTGGTTCAGTCGACAAGGGACATTCCCATGGACTCATATTACTGAACCACCGTTTGGTTCAGTCGACAAGGGACATTCCCCTGGACTCATGTCGAGTCAAGTAAACTCCTGAACCACCGTTTGGTTCAGTCGACAAGGGACATTCCCCTGGACTCATGTCGAGTCAAGTAAACTCCTGAACCACCGTTTGGTTCAGTCGACAGGGACATTCCCCTGGACTCATGTCGAGTCAAGTAAACTCCTGAACCACCGTTTGGTTCAGTCGACAAGGGACATTCCCCTGGACTCATGTCGAGTCAAGTAACTCCTGAACCACCGTTTGGTTCAGTCGACAAGGGACATTCCCATGGACTCATGTCGAGTCAAGTAAACTCCTGAACCACCGTTTGGTTCAGTCGACAAAGGACATTCCCCTGGACTCTTGTCGAGTCAATTGGACTCCTGAACCTGCATTTGGTTCAGTCGACAAAGGACATTCCCCATGACTCTTGTCGAGTCAATTTGGACTCCTGAACCACCGTTTGGTTCAGTCGACAAAGACATTCCCCTGGACTCTTGTCGAGTCAAGTTGGACTCCTGAACCTGCATTTGGTTCAGTCGACAAGGGACATTCCCCATGACTCTTGTCGAGTCAAGTTGGACTCCTGAACCTGCATTTGGTTCAGTCGACAAATGACATTCCCCTGGACTCTTGTCGAGTCAAGTTTGACTCCGAACCTTTCATTTGGTTCAGTCGACAAAGGGACATTCCCCATGACTCTTGTCGAGTCAATTTGGACTCCTGTACCTGCATTTGGTTCAGTCGACAAAGGACATCCCTGGACTCTTGTCGAGTCAAGATTGGACTCCTGAACCTGCTTTGGTTCAGTCGACAAACTGACATTCCCCTGGACTCTGTCGAGTCAAGTGACTCCGAACCTGTATTGGTTCAGTCGACGAAGGGACATTCCCCATGACTCTTGTCGAGTCATTTGGACTCCTGTCCCGGCATTTGGTTTAGTCGACAAAGGGACATTCCCCATGCTCTTGTCGAGTCAAGGGGAACTCCTAATTACTTCAGTTCAGTTGACCAGAGAATGTTCCCCCATTAATTATGTCGAGTCAAATGTTCCATGATCTTCAAACTGATCAGACGACCAAGAACCAAGTACCATAATCAAGTAAATCAGAATGACTAAAGACTTCGTCTGCCCAGACGATACACGCATATTTTCCCAAAAACCCCAATTTTGCACAATCTCTTAAAAACAATCCAACAGAAGGTATACATTCTTGTCACGTGCTTTTGTGATTAGTATCATTCGACACAAACGTATATACTCTCTAAGACATAAAGTGTTTTAGATATTTGTCAAGTTGATAAATGACTTTGAAATGAATTTGAAATGAAAATTTTTGGTTATAGCTTGTTTTAATTTTGGCGCCAAGGCATTTTCTTTCACAAGTATATATGTTTCATTTGCTTTTCATTTCACTAACCTAATAACCCTTTAAAGAAAGAGAAAAACAACCATTGAAGACACCTAAAGGAAGTTTGAGAAGACAGAAACAAAAGAATTATCAAACGCTTGGATTTTAAGTAATTTTCTTGACACTTGCTATAGTAAGGAATTTGTTCCTTAGGTTCTAGGCTTTAAAATATATGACATTCTTAGGATGTTTTCTTTTCTTTGTTTCTTGTGGTTTTTGTTGATGGAAGTTTTGAAGTGTGAAGCATTGTAATGAAGGAAGTTTGTAACTAGTGTAGTTGTAAACATTCTTTTAAGGTTTATGAAACCATGTTGCTAATCTAGAGTTGTTGACTCACTCTTAGATGACCTAGATTTGATCTTGAGTTGTTTCATTGTGTTGAACTTTTGATTGGATGGAAGAATGGTGTTTTAGAAAAATGATTTAAGTATGGTTTCAAGGTTTTTGACCTTGTACCACCACTTTTGGCTTTTCATTTATGTTGAGTATTTGATTTGTATATGATGCATGAAATATTCGTCTGTTTGAATGTGGTCGTCCTCGGCTGGTCGGTCCTCGGCTGGTCGGTCCTCGGTTGGTCGGTCATCGGCTGGTCGTCCTCGGCTGGTCGGTCCTCGTCTGGTCGGACATAATGTAGTCGGCACTTATGTGGTCGGTCCTCGTCTGGTCGGTCCTAACGTGGTCGGCACTTATGTGGTCGGTCCTCGTCTGGTCGGTCCTAATGTGGTCGCACTTATGTGTCGGTCCTCGTCTGTCGGACCTAATGTGGTCGGATTATTACTCCATTAGATCAGATCATAAATGTGAGTAATGTTTTGGTTTATGGGTGAAAACGAATAGATTATTCATATTAGATATTGAATAATCTACTCGGTATTTTGAAAAAGTTTTGAAATACGTTTTGCGCCTTGAACCCGCGCTTCCGCTGCGCCCGACCCGAATACCCTTACAAAATAGTATCTGTAAGAGCCAAATTTGGTCTAAGGGTACAACTGTCTTTCACCTTAAGCCCATCAGTATGTTAGGCCCAAAACCAAAGCCCAAAGAATTATGAACTTGATTACAATTAAAATCATAAAGCATGACCACTTAACCTAACTCTAGCACTAATCCCCACCACTCCACTTAACCTAACTCTAGCACTAATCCCCACCACTCCACTTAACCTAACTCTAGCACTAATCTTCACTTACTCCAAAAACCATTACCAAATACACCAAACCTCAGATCATGTTTTATCTATAAATATGAAAAGAATACAGGAAGAATTCATTCAAGTCTCATTTCTCTCACCCTAATACTTCATACTCTCAATCCTTGATCCCTTCATATATTACACCGGCTCTCACGGCCAAACAAAGGAAGTAGAGGTAATACTCAACCTTGCTTTCCATTTTACAAACTTATTTCCTGTCACTGACTTGGGCGTCGGACTATACCCGGTATCCACCACACCGGTGGTAGCCTACCTCGTCCACTCTACTTTGTTTTTTGCAGGATTGCTAGTGCCCAACTTACAAATTCTGATTGAGGACCTCGGCCGAAATCCAGCGTCCACAATATCAGAGCTTGTCTGATTCTAGGCCACCTAATATGATTAGCCTTCATTGAATCAATGTTTAATCATGTTTTCTAGACTTTATGCATGCTTATTAGGATCTAAATTGGTTAGATTTAGGGTGTATGACACTTAGCGGAAAATCCCAAATTAATAAGGTTTGAATGTAATTATGTATTTGATGCATGTTATATGGTCCGTCTTGTCAATACGGTTTATGAATACTTCTTTGTGACTACATCCGAGACCGTGCCTCTGCAGTGAGGGTGTAGCCGATAAAGATTTATTTATACCGGATGTATATCAGATACTAGGTAAATTCAAGTAAAAGTGGAATTCTGAACGTGCCCTAGCTGTCAGGATTACGTAAGTAACTTGAGTTTACCATTGACAAGTTTAACCTTGGTACGTCTCCTTGTAGGCCTGCCTTCGCAGCGACAACGAGAAACGGCCAGGACCGGATACTTAGGAGTCACTATTGAGTGATTGACAAATGAGTTGTCTACCTGATGGATATACGTAGGCGAGACCGTGCCTCTGCTGTGAGCCAAAATATATTCACGGGATCCACTTTTCACTATTAGTATTTAATTTGATTATTAAATATTTGTATTCTGTTTTGGGATTACAGTAATGCATGATTTAGTGGGAGGGGCATATTAGATTAAAAATCCATGATCTAGTTTATGCTTTTGATATTATATGAAACTGCTTTATTTCTGCTAACCATTTTTCGTGATCTATATGATAGATTGGCGATGGCGGGACAATCCACAAATCAGTTTGCGCGTATGCTTGATGCGAACAAACTGAAAGGCGCTGAGAACTTTGCAGACTGGGAATTGGATTTGAGGATTGTCCTCGATTCCGAAAAGCTGGGTTATGTTCTTGAGGGTCTGTTGCCCCTTGCAGTGGGTGCGGATGCTTCGGAGGAGGAACACCAAGTTTTTGAAACTTGGAAGGATGATGATTTAAGGGTTAAATCATACATCCTTAGTTCACTTTCTCCGAAACTCAAGCAACAGTACTATGGTATGTTAGATTTCTATAGTATGATGACGCGATTGAGACAATCGTTTGAGAACCAGGAACAAGTGATTGTTCACAAAGTCGCCATGGAACTGTTCCATGCGCGTCTGGATGAGGGGCAGAGTGTTAGCCCACATGTTCTTCAGATGATCGATTTGATCGATCAGTTGAGGCAACATAATCTCATCCTGAATGACATTCTCGGTAGGAGTGTTATTCTTGGTTGACTACCAGCTTCATTTCGCCAGTTCGTGATGTACTTCAACATGCACGGGACTGTCTGTACCTACCAGGAGCTACATAGGATGTTGCTCACGGCAGAAGAGGACCTTAAGAAGGGAGTACCGACTCGCCCTCCTAGAACTACTTCTCTTTCGGCTTCTTCCCAAGGATGGTCCAAGGGAAAGAACAAGAAAGGCAAGAAGAAGAAGAAGGCTTTTGGTCCTCAACAACAGGCGAAGATTGCAAAGCCCAAAAGGGCTTCTGAAGACAAATGCCACCATTGCGGCAAAGTTAGGCACTGGAAAAGAAACTGTCCTGATTACATTGCCCAAGTGAGGAGAGACAGAGCTTCTACATCAGATACTTTTATTTTTCCAGTTATTGATTTATCTTTGTCTTGTGAAGCCATTACATCCAGCTGGATTTTAGATTCTGCTTGTCCCATTCACATTTGCAATTCGTTGCAGGTGCTGAAGGAAAGTAGGAAACTGAAGCCTGGAGAGATGCAGTTGCGATTCGGGAGTGGAGACTCTTTGGATGCAGTTGCAGTGGGAGTATGCGAGATCTCATTGCCGAATGGGACACTTTTGTTATATGACTGTCATTTTGTACCGGGATGTGTCGCTAATATTATATCACTTTTTGTATTAGATATAGAAGGCTTTTGTATTAATATTAAGAATAGTTCTTTGTATTTATATGATAAAAATAATATTCAGATCCTTTGTTGTCCAAATCAGCATAGTCATTATACATTGCAAACTTCAAAAGATATATTAAATACTGGAGCTAATAAACGTAGTTTACCTGTAATTAATAATACTGAACTTTGGCATATGAGACTTGGTCACATTGGCGTTAAATGCCTTACCCAATTGGTTAGGAATGGTTTGATATCAGATCTTACCATTGAATCATATCCAACTTGTGAATCCTGTATTCAGGGTAAGATGACCAAAGCCCCATTTTCTGGTGTTGGACACCGTGCCACTAACTTACTGGAACTCGTACATTCTGATGTATGTGGTCCACTAAGTCAAACTGCTCACAGTGGTTATTCGTACTTCGTTACCTTTACCGATGATTTATCACGGTACGGTTATGTGTATTTGATGCGACATAAATCGGAAACCTTTGAAAAGTTCAAAGAGTTCCGAAATGAAGTAGAAAAACAAACTGGTAAATATATTAAATGCCTTCGATCAGATCGAGGCGGCGAATGTATGAGTGGTGAGTTCATGGATTATATGAAGGAGAATGGGATTCTCGCTCAATATACTCCTCCAGGTACACCAAAGCACAATGGTGTATCTGAGAGGAGAAATCGGACTTTATTGGATATGGTCCGATCGATGTTGAGTTTCACAGATTTGCCCTATTACTTATGGGGCTACTGTCTCTTAACAGCCGCACATCTTTTGAATAAGATTCCTTCAAAGGCTGTTCCTACGACACCGTATGAGATATGGTTCGGTAGGAGACCAAATCTTAATTATATTAAGGTTTGGGGTTGTCCTGCCTATGTCAGGATAACTCAGCAAAGTAAGCTTTCGCCTCGAGGGCAAAAGTTTAGGTTTGGTGGATATCCCTCGAACACGAGGGGATATCTGTTCTATGATACCGAGCATCGAAATGTGTTCGTAGCTCGCTTCGCAAAATTTCTAGAAGTAGAATTTTGTCAGAAGGTGGTGATCATAGAAAGGTTGAGCTTGATGAAGTCCAACCTGAAAACAACGAGCCAACGGAGGAACATGAAGTTCAAGTAGATGAAGGACCTTCAACACACACACTCCGTAGGTCGGAAAGGGTATCTAGACCTCCTGAACCCTTGTATTTGATACA
Source organism: Zanthoxylum bungeanum (assembly GCA_019454045.1). Lineage (NCBI taxonomy): Eukaryota > Viridiplantae > Streptophyta > Magnoliopsida > Sapindales > Rutaceae > Zanthoxylum > Zanthoxylum bungeanum. The sequence continues at coordinate 209,828 of SKCR01000756.1, forward strand.
AGAAAAGAGTCTGGATGTTCTCTTAGTTGAAGAGACAGATCCTTTCACCTATAGAGAATCGATGTTGGACATCGACTCCGTGAAATGGCAAAGTGCCATGAAATCCGAGATAGACTCAATGCATGAAAATCAAGTTTGGGACTTGATTCCGCTTCCCGAAGGAATTGTTCCTATCGGTTGTAAATGGGTTTACAAAAGGAAGCGCGGGCCTGACGGTAAGGTTGAAACTTACAAGGCCCGACTGGTAGCAAAAGGTTACACACAGCGACCTGGCGTCGACTACGATGAAACTTTTTCGCCAGTAGCAATGCTTAAGTCTATCCGGATTTTGCTTTCTATAGCCGCGTATCATGACTACGAGATTTGGAAAATGGATGTCAAAACGGCTTTTCTAAATGGATTTCTTGATGAAGAAATCTATATGGAACAGCCGGAAGGTTTCACATCCAGCGAAACCTCGGGTATGGTATGTAAGCTTAAGAAGTCCATTTATGGACTTAAACAAGCTTCACGAAGTTGGAATCTTCGATTCGATGAGATTATTAGATCGTCTGGTTTTCTCAAGAATTCGGAAGAATCCTGTGTGTATCAGAAGGCCAGTGGGAGCATGGTCGTATTTTTAGTCCTATATGTTGATGACATCCTAATCATTGGGAATGATTTAGGTATGTTACAAAGCGTGAAAGTGTACCTCTGTAAGAATTTCTCCATGAAGGACCTGGGAGAAGCTTCCTATGTTTTAGGGATAAAACTCTATAGAGATAGACAAAGGAGGCTGATTGGGTTATCCCAATCAACGTACATAGATAAGATCTTGGAACGGTATAGTTTTGGTAACTGTAAGACAGCAAACATACCGTTCAGACATGGGATTCATCTTTCTAAGAAGATGTGTCCACAAACAGAAGATGAGAAGGTTAGAATGTCTAACCAACCTTATGCTTCATGTTTGGTAGCATAATATATGCCATGTTATGTACGAGGCCTGATATCAGTTTCGCTGTTAGCGTAACTAGTCGATATCAGTCCAATCCAGGTAATGGCCATTGGATGGCCATTAAACATATCCTAAAGTATCTTAAAGGTACTAAGGATAAGTTGATTATTTATGGAGGAAACGAGCTGCAGGTTAATGGGTATACAGACTCTGATTTTCAATCGGATCCCGATGATAGAAAGTCTACATCTGGATTTGTCTTTACCCTTAACAGAGGTGCAGTTTGTTGGAAGAGTTCCAAACAGGGATCGACAGCTAATTCCACCACTGAGGCGGAATATATTGCAGCTTCTGAAGCTGCAAAAGAGGCTGTGTGGATAAAGAACTTTATCACAGAATTGGGAGTTGTCCCAAGTATCGGGAATGCGATTCCGTTATACTGTGATAATACTGGAGCCATTGCGCAAGCAAAGGAACCGAGGGCGCATCAGAAGTCGAAGCATGTGGAACGCAAGTACCACATCATTCGAGAGATCGTGTCGCGAGGGGACATTGTCGTGTGCAAGGTACCGAGTGAAGATAATGTAGCAGACCCGCTGACGAAGGCCATACTGTAGGACACAGGACCTGGGCGACGCCGTTCCTAGGCTCGCGGCCTAGATGGGAAGTACGAAATAACATGGAGTCGCCACCCGGTGTGAACCGGGACAAAGATTTAAGGCCGCACTCACCCCTCGCAAGGGAATACCTCAAACCGTTGGGTTCGGAATGGTCCCTTACTTATGTCACTTGTAATAAAAAGGATTTATATAATAATTTAACCTGGCTTAAATAACATTTATTTCCAAGAATATCATGCTTCTAAATTCATATGCATACATCAACAAGTTCATCACAACATGCAATGTCACATGGCAATCTCATGAACATATTTCAATCCTATGTTATGGAAAACTAAGAACAACATAATCATGCTTGAGTACTATCTCATGAACCTATTAACCAAATAACATGCTAACAACCTAATCATGCTTGAATACAAATAATACAGTTGGCTATATAACACAAGAAAGATCAACCAAGAGGCAATTATGCATGAATATGATAAGACAGACTCAGTTCAGTGTGTGTGCGTTCGTGTAGCGTTCGTAAACGCGTTCGAACGGAAATGAAACAGAATGCTCACGTTCGAGTAGCGTTCGTAACGCGTTCGAACGGAAATGAAACAGAATGTTCGCGTTCGAGTAGCGTTCATAAACGCGTTCGAACGGAAATGAAACAGAATGCTCGCGTTCGTATGGCGTTTGATAACGCGTTCGAACGAAAATGAGACCTGATGCGTGATAAGGCAAAAATGCATGCGCGTTCGAGTTGCGTTCGTAAACGCGTTCGAACGGGAACGGACCTGATGCATGAAATGGGACACCATGCATAAACAACAAAATAAAGGGGCGCGGCGAAGTACTGCCGTAAAGGTGGCCTTTTGGGGGCTCTTGATCTCTCAAAGAGAGGACCTTTAGACCAACATACTAAGCCCATGCGCTTGGTTGAATCATGCATACGAAAACAACATATTGAATTCAAGTAAAGAAAACTAAATAAACAAAAGCAACACAATACAAAATAAAGATGGTGCCGTTTACCCAAGCGGTACGTGGAGTTGTGGCCCGAGTACAGATCATATTACCGTCCATTCGGAATCGGCTATGAAATTTATGTCCGGGTTTCCATCCGATATACCGCGAGAGTTGACACATCTCTCATTCATCCAATACCCACAACATATTACATCTCATAATTCATGCATATTTATCTACTCAAATACCACAACATGCATTCATAGACGACTCTCATGCGAATAGAATTCAATAAAAAATGAATATAAACTAATGAAAAGGTACCCTCAGGTCTAACCTTTTAAATCACCTCTCGGATGTACGGTACACGATCGTCGGAAGGGTGGATGCTCCGCAACTCTCCCGGTTCACTGTTCACTGTTCTCGTTCGTTGTCTTTACTGTTTTGCTTGCGGCTCGAACTCCGTTCTGCTCCTATTTCCTCTTTATCTTTTGCTTACTGTTTTTGGGTGTCTTCTCCTGTAATTTTTATGTGTGTTGTGTATGAGTTAGGGGGGTAGCTAGCTAGGGGACTAGGGAACCCTTCAGAAGGTTGGTGAAGGGTTCTTTTTATAGGCAAAGGGTTAGGTTTGACAAGGAAAGGGATTTGATTTGGTTTGGTTAAGGGAAGTCAAGAGATTTGATTTGGTTTGGTTAAGGGAAGTCAAAGATTGAGGGGGGACAAATCTTGGCTAGATAGGGAAGGTTGAATATTTGATTGGCTTGGATTAGGAATACAATATTTTAAGTTTGGGAATAATCTTATTAGATTGGGAATATAATTGGTTGATTGATTTTAATTAGGCATGATTATATTTTGATTTAGTATGTGATTTGTTTATTTTAGGCATGATTTTAGTTTAAGTTGGTAATTGTTTATTTTATGTTTGGTATATGTTTTATTTAATTATTTAATTAATTTAATTATTATCTTATTTAGTTAATGTTTTAATTAATATTTATTTATTTAAATTGGGATGTGTTTTATGGGCTTTGGGGGGCTAATTGGGCTGGATGTGAGGCTAGCAGAAAACCAGAATTACCGACACCGTTCGAACGCTTCCTCGAACGCGGCACGAACGCCCGCAATCCGTTTGACGTTCGAACGTAAACACGAACGCAGCACCAACGAAAACAGTGAACCTTGTTTATTCTGAATTTCCCCTTCCGATGTCCGTTTCCCGTGACCTCCGTGACTTAAAAGGTAGTGTCTCCAAAATGAGACTCATCATAGGGACTTATGCGTAAAAATGCAGTGCCTACAGTCGCCCCCACTTAGATGGGACTTGTGTAATGTGCAACAGTGACAATCCTATCAAAGTTATGCAATGCATTTTACTTACCTGGCTAGCTAGCTGTCTCGAGCTGAGCTGATACTGCAGTGGACCTCGATCCTGAGATGCATCTCGATGCTGCTGATGATGTGGGCCTCGAACCTGGGACGCATCCCAATAGCTGCAACCGACAACGGGGGCCTCGACCCTGGGACGCATCCCAATACCGCTGACAAAATGTGGGCCTCGACCCTGGGACGCATCCCGAAAATGATGATGCAGTGGACCTCGATCCTGGGACGCATCCCAATAGCTGCAACCGACAACGGGGGCTCGACCCTGGGACGCATCCCAATACCGCTGACAAAATGTGGGCCTCGACCCTGGGACGCATCCCGAAAATGATGATGCAGTGGACCTCGATCCTGGGACGCATCCCAATAGCTGCAACCGACAACGGGGCCTCGACCCTGGGACGCATCCCAATACCGCTGACAAAATGTGGGCCTCGACCCTGGGACGCATCCCGAAAATGATGATGTGGAGCTTCGCTCCTCAGCCGATATGGGCTTCGCCCCCAAGCTGACATGATGTGATGTGGAGCCTCGCCTCCTCAACCGATATGGGCTTCGCCCCCAAGCTGACATGATGCGACCCCTGGTTCATTCCCGAAGTGAGCTGAGGGTCTTGTTCCCATTTTGAGCTGAGGGTCTTGTTCCCTGAATTGTTGAGTGTTGGGTTTTGTTCCCGTGGGTCTTGTTCCCATTGTGAGCTGAGGGTCTTGTTCCCTGAATTGTTGAGTGTTGGGTTTTGTTCCCGTGGGTCTTGTTCCCATTGTGAGCTGAGGGTCTTGTTCCCTGAATTGTTGACATGAGGCTTTCTTCCCCTTGAGCTTTGTTCTCAAACTATACTGATATGAGGCTTTCTTCCTCTTGAGCTTGTAGGCTTTCTTCCTGAACTATTACTGAATGTGGGCTTTATTCCCGTACTGAGCTGGATGCAGGCTTTCTTCCTGAACCGTTACTGTGAGGTGTTCATTCTCGAACTATTCTGTGAGTTGGTCCATTCCCGAACCTTTACTGTGAGGTGTTCATTCTCGAACTATGCTTCCATTCTTGGAGTGCCATTCCCGGCTTGTTCATTCTTGAACTGTCCATTCCCGGACCATATCTCCATTCTCGGAGTGTCATTTCAGATTTGTTCATTCTTGAACTCTGCTCCATTCTTGGATTGCCATTCTCGGCTTGTTCATTCTTGAACTGTCCATTCCCGGACTATATCTCCATTCTCGGAGTGTCATTTCCGACTTGTTCATTCTTGAACTGCCCATTCCCGGACTATATCTCCATTCTCGGAGTGCCATTCTTGGCAGAATTGATCTGATGTAATATGGGCCTCGACCCCAGAATGCCATACCCGGCAATGCTGATACTGATGTAATGTGGGCCTCGACCCTGGGACTCATTCCCAAACTGTGTTTGATGTGGGCCTCGACCCTGGGACTCATCCCCAAAACTGATGTTGAAGTGGGCCTCGGCCCCAACTGCTACTGACATGGGCCTCGCCCCCAGATTGATGCTGATGTGGGCCTCGACCCTTGGGACTCATCCCCAAAACTGATTGCTGAAGTGGGCCTCGGCCCCAACTGCTACTGTCATGGGCCTCGCCCCCAGATTGATGCTGATGTGGGCCTCGACCCTCGGATTCATTCCAAAATTTTGCTGATGCGGGCCTCGGCCCTGGGATTCATTCCCTGGATCCATTCCAAAATTCTGCTGATGTGGGCCTCGACCCTGGGATTCATTCCCTGGATTCATTCCAAAATTCTGCTGATGTGCGCCTCGACCCTGGGATTCATTCCCTGGATTCATTCAAAAATTCTGTTGATGTGGGCCTCGACCCTGGGATTCATTCCCTGCTGCATTTGACGTGGGCCTCGACCCTGGGACTCATCCCCAAAACTGATTGCTGAAGTGGGCCTCGGCCCCAACTGCTACTGACGTGGGCCTCGCCCCCAGACTACGGGCCTCGCCCCAAGACTGATACTGATCTGGGCCTCGCCCACAGAATGATGTGGGCTTCGCCCTAAACTGATATTGATATGGGCCTCGCCCCCAGACTACGGGCCTCGCCCCAAGACTGATACTGATGTGGGCCTCGCCCACAGAATGATGTGGGCTTCGCCCTAAACTGATATTGATATGGGCCTCGCCCCCAGATTGATACTGACATGGGCCTCGCCCCAGACTGATACTGATATGGGCCTCGCCCCTGTGACTCATTTCTGAAATTGCTGACATGGGCCTCAACCCCGTGATTCATTCAAACACTCTGACGATGTGGGCCTCGACCCTGGGATTCATCCCCAAAACTACTACTCACATGTTACTGATTCTGGTTGTCTTGTCTTTGCCGCTTTTGCTTTTTCTCTTCTGAAACCTGTTATTACAAAACAGAACAACACACAAAAGGGATGCAAAATGTGTTACGTGTATGCATGCATGCATGATTGGGTTTCCTATCCCATTGAGCTAGGTCTTCTGCCAGTATTCTTGGTGGCTGCTTGGTCTTTTGACAAGTCTGTCATCTTCCCTAACCAACATGCATCTATGATGGCTTTTAAATCAAAAGGGAGTTAACATGGTGCATGTATGCATGAGGTGCATGTGATACATGTGATGCATGTGATACAAGAAATATATCAACTCTTTAAAATTTGCACACAAATCGGCCCATCATCATTTTAGAAGTTTTTGGGCTAACTGCCATAGGAGTGGACTCGTCCCAGTTTAAATGGCCCAACGAGTTCACATCTCATGACAAGGAGTCCAACTAAATCCAAATGGTAATGTTCCGAACACAAGCACAAAGAAAGATAATGCAAACATACAACAATAATTTCTACAATGGCTCATCAACATTTCAGAAGCTTTTGGCCTAATAGTCATAAGGTACGAACTTGCCCCAGTTTAAATGGCCCAACAAGCCCGCATTTCTGACAATAGTCCAACTGCATCCAAATGAGGATGGTCCACAAGCACATATTCAAGGAAATAATTGCTACTTTAGCCAACCCGGTCTATGGGTGGGTTAGTAAGAGTATAGACAAAGGCCCTCACCGGCGAAGGATGACCCACAACTAGGTCTCCCCACTCAAGGGTTCGAGCAACCAAGTGAGCGCACCCCTTTTTATACACTAAGGTACGTGCCAATGAGCTATGGTGTGTGACGGACTGTCAAATGGATTTCCCGTTGTAGATCCCCCAGAGGGAAGGTGGAGCGAGGCTCACTTAAATACCCAAGCCTCTTAGGCTCTTATCGCTTGTTGTCAGGAATAAACAACGAGTCATCCAAATTAGTCTATCACAATAGGCTACGAGTAGATGGCTATCTAGGTGCCTTCACAGCTTTTCCTTCTAGAAAGATAGTGAATGAAGGAGGACACCAAACCATTACCTAGCCTAAAAATGCCTTTGATTAAACCCTCACTTTATCCACTATAGACACGGTCAATTAAAACATAAATCCAAACATCACAAGTCAATATTTCGGGGCCAATTCTCTATCCCCAGTGGAGTCGCCAGACTGTAGGACACAGGACCTGGGCGACGCCGTTCCTAGGCTCGCGGCCTAGATGGGAAGTACGAAATAACATGGAGTCGCCACCCGGTGTGAACCGGGACAAAGATTTAAGGCCGCACTCACCCCTCGCAAGGGAATACCTCAAACCGTTGGGTTCGGAATGGTCCCTTACTTATGTCACTTGTAATAAAAAGGATTTATATAATAATTTAACCAGGCTTAAATAACATTTATTTCCAAGAATATCATGCTTCTAAATTCATATGCATACATCAACAAGTTCATCACAACATGCAATGTCACATGGCAATCTCATGAACATATTTCAATCCTATGTTATGGAAAACTAAGAACAACATAATCATGCTTGAGTACTATCTCATGAACCTATTAACCAAATAACATGCTAACAACCTAATCATGCTTGAATACAAATAATACAGTTGGCTATATAACACAAGAAAGATCAACCAAGAGGCAATTATGCATGAATATGATAAGACAGACATCTCAGTGTGTGTGCGGTGTCGTGTAGCGTTCGTAAACGCGTTCGAACGGAAATGAAACAGAATGCTCACGTTCGAGTAGCGTTCGTAAACGCGTTCGAACGGAAATGAAACAGAATGTTCGCGTTCGAGTAGCGTTCGTAAACGCGTTCGAACGGAAATGAAACAGAATGCTCGCGTTCGTATGGCGTTTGATAACGCGTTCGAACGGAAATGAGACCTGATGCGTGATAAGGCAAAAATGCATGCGCGTTCGAGTTGCGTTCGTAAACGCGTTCGAACGGGAACGGACCTGATGCATGAAATGGGACACCATGCATAAACAAAAAAATAAAGGGGCGCGGTGAAGTACTGCCGTAAAGGTGGCCTTTTGGGGGCTCTTGATCTCTCAAAGAGATGACCTTTAGACCAACATACTAAGCCCATGCGCTTGGTTGAATCATGCATACGAAAACAACATATTGAATTCAAGTAAAGAAAACTAAATAAACAAAAGCAACACAATACAAAATAAAGATGGTGCCGTTTACCCAAGCGGTACGTGGAGTTGTGGCCCGAGTACAGATCATATTACCGTCCATTCGGAATCGGCTATGAAATTTATGTCCGGGTTTCCATCCGATATACCGCGAGAGTTGACACATCTCTCATTCATCCAATACCCACAACATATTACATCTCATAATTCATGCATATTTATCTACTCAAATACCACAACATGCATTCATAGACGACTCTCATGCGAATAGAATTCAATAAAAAATGAATATAAACTAATGAAAAGGTACCCTCAGGTCTAACCTTTTAAATCACCTCTCGGATGTACGGTACACGATCGTCGGAAGGGTGGATGCTCTGCAACTCTCCCGGTTCACTGGTTCACTGTTCTCGTTCGTTGTCTTTACTGTTTTGCTTGCAGCTCGAACTCCGTTCTGCTCCTATTTCCTCTTTATCTTTTGCTTACTGTTTTTGGGTGTCTTCTCCTGTAATTTTTATGTGTGTTGTGTATGAGTTAGGGGGGTAGCTAGCTAGGGGACTAGGGAACCCTTCAGAAGGTTGGTGAAGGGTTCTTTTTATAGGCAAAGGGTTAGGTTTGACAAGGAAAGGGATTTGATTTGGTTTGGTTAAGGGAAGTCAAGAGATTTGATTTGGTTTGGTTAAGGGAAGTCAAAGATTGAGGGGGGACAAATCTTGGCTAGATAGGGAAGGTTGAATATTTGATTGGCTTGGATTAGGAATACAATATTTTAAGTTTGGGAATAATCTTATTAGATTGGGAATATAATTGGTTGATTGATTTTAATTAGGCATGATTATATTTTGATTTAGTATGTGATTTGTTTATTTTAGGCATGATTTTAGTTTAAGTTGGTAATTGTTTATTTTATGTTTGGTATATGTTTTATTTAATTATTTAATTAATTTAATTATTATCTTATTTAGTTAATGTTTTAATTAATATTTATTTATTTAAATTGGGATGTGTTTTATGGGCTTTGGGGGGCTAATTGGGCTGGATGTGAGGCTAGCAGAAAAACCAGAATTACCGACACCGTTCGAACGCTTCCTCGAACGCGGCACGAACGCCCGCAATCCGTTTGACGTTCGAACGTAAACACGAACGCAGCACCAACGAAAACAGTGAACCTTGTTTATTCTGAATTTCCCCTTCCGATGTCCGTTTCCCGTGACCTCCGTGACTTAAAAGGTAGTGTCTCCAAAATGAGACTCATCATAGGGACTTATGCGTAAAAATGCAGTGCCTACACATACCTCCGAAGCTGTTTGATAAACACGTGGAGTCGATGGGTATTAGATACAATCGATATTGGCACTAGAGCAAGTGGGAGATTTTGTTGGGGTTGGTGCTCAGAGCGCCAATTCCCGGTTGTATTTCTGTTAAATACTTCTGTAAACATTATTATTATGAATAATATATGCAGTTTCTATAATATAATCTATATTTCTATATGGTAAAGACGTAATGACCCGAGAATGATTAGTCATGATACAGTTGCAAAAGCGTCGCAACGGACATTGAGTAGTATCATGACGTTGTCATTCTCAGACAGTTCCTGGTCAAGGTTTACACTACTTGGTCAGTATAGTAAACCCGTTGAGACCGGTACATGTTGTATACTGGAATATATGATTCCAATGGTTTCTCAATGAACCATTAGTCTTGGAGACTAGTATAGACGTGTAGGTGTTTATAGCGGATAAACACTGAACGACTCACCGAAGATTCTTAATGGATGGTACACCAGCGTCAATAAGAACCTTCTTGGGTTGAGTAGCACTTGTGATTCTTAGACTTGAGATGTCATTGTGGGCACATGAGACATCTTCTACACTTTGACGGCAGTCACGTCACCGATCTATTTAGATCAGACCTCCGTCTGTTCGTTGGGTGTAGATAGATCCTCAGGGTGTCCTATGTGTATCAAGATAGGATCCGTCAGTTCTGTGTATCAGAGCATAGGTAGTCTATATGATTAGCAATCAGATAAAACCATGGGCCCGTGGTAAAGTTTAGAAGCTAGTTCTAAACATTCTTTTTGAGATTGCTAATAGAATAGTCGACTGGATAATCCCGATAGAGATTTGACGTTTACATCTATATCTCTGGGATTTATCCGGATACCTGTGACGGAGGAATTATACATTTGCCATGACCTCGACCTGTATGGTTCAGCGAGATTATCCGTGATCGTCATAATCTACGGGTGGATAGATTATGGACACAAAATTGGATTTCGTGACGGATATACCTGAACCTAGAGAGTCTCAATAATGAAACCTACTCGTAGAGCACTAGAGCAACATTAATAAATAATATTGATTATTTATAAAGTCGTTTAAAGGTTAAACGCAAGATACATGCTAAAGAGACTAGATAGTCATTTGCTTAATTATTGTGTATTTACATTTAATACTTGATTAATTTAAATACACATTAATTAATAGTCAAAATGAGTTATTTGACTTATTTCCTAAATGAATATATGTTTTTAATATTTAATGTAAATATTATACATATATTTAATATATTTGTATTTGATTAATTAATTAATTATTTAATTGTTAAATGATTAAATTAATTAAGATATAAATATCTTACATTAGGATATATTAAGTAAATGGTATTAGTTGCAATTGTTGACTTAAATAAATATCCATAAAGTGTTTTAGATATTTGTCAAGTTGATTAAATGACTTTGAAATGAATTTGAAATGAAAATTTTTGGTATATGCTTGTTGTTATTTTCGGCCAAGGCATTTTCTTTCACAAGTATATATTGTTTTCATTTGCTTTTCATTTCACTAACCTAATACACTTTAAAGAAAGAGAAAAATACCATTGAAGAAACCTAAAGGAAGCTTGAGAAAGAAAGAAAGATTATCAAAAAGCTTGGATTTTTAGTAAGTTTCTTGAACTTGCTATTAGTAAGGAATTTGTTCCTTAGGTTCTAGGCTTTAATATATGACATTCTTAGGATGTTTCTTTCTTTGTTCCTTGTGGTTTTTGTTGATGGAAGTTTTGTGAAGTGTGAAGCATGTGTAATGAAGGAAGTTTGTAACTAGTGTAGTTGTAAACATTCTTTTAAGGTTTATGAAACCATGTTGCTAATCTAGAGTTGTTGACCCACTCTTAGATGACCTAGATTTGATCTTGAGTTGTTTCATTGTGTTGAGACTTTGATTGGATGGAAGAATGGTGTTTTAGAAACATGATTTAAGTATTGGTTTCAAGGTTTTTGACCTTGTACCACCTTTTGGCTTTTCATTTATGTTGAGTATTTGGATTTGTATATGATGCATGAAAATATTCGTCTGTTTGAATGTGGTCGGTCCTCGGCTGGTCGGTCCTCGGCTGGTCGGTCCTCGGTTGGTCGGTCATCGGCTGGTCGGTCCTCGGCTGGTCGGTCCTCGTCTGGTCGGACATAATGTAGTCGGCACTTATGTGGTCGGTCCTCGTCTGGTCGGTCCTAACGTGGTCGGCACTTATGTGGTCGGTCCTCGTCTGGTCGGTCCTAATGTGGTCGGCACTTATGTGGTCGGTCCTCGTCTGGTCGGACCTAATGTGGTCGGATTATTACTCCATTAGATCGGATCATAAATGTGAGTAATGTTTTGGTTTATGGGTGAAAACGAATAGATTATTCATATTAGATATTGAATAATCTACTCGGTATTTTGAAAAAGTTTTGAAATACGTTTTGCGCCTTGAACCCGCGCTTCCGCTGCGCCCGACCCGAATACCCTTACACATCAGCCTCATGCCCTCCTTTACCTATCTTCCAGCCACTGCCAATGACCTAAGTCTTCAACCTTTGGCAGCCATTAGCAAATGAGTGGTGGTTCGTGGCCACCTGCAAATTCCACAGGTCTTGATTCAATGGCTTAACTTATCTATTAAGGATAACACATGGGAAAATGTGGCTACATTCTAGCAAGTTTTTTTCAATTTCGTCCTTGAGGGCAAGGTCTATTTGAATATGGAAGGTAATGTTACACCTCAGCAACACCAGCAACCACACCAGCAGCAGTTTCATCATCCACCTCAGCCAAACTAGCAGCAGGTCCATCAGCCACACTAGACTAAACCTCAAAAGGCTATTATAAAGCCACAAAGATACCAAGATTTTTTTAGTGGGGAAATGAGTTTTGGCGCCAAAGTTTGTTAGTTTCATTTTAATTGGAAATATCCATAATAAAATATGTTCAATTGAATTGTAATAACTCTTGAAGAACTTTGAGCAACTGGACTCGTATTTGGCAGTTGTGTGTAAAGGAATCAGACTTGCATTCATGCTGAGTTCGTTGTAGTGTTCGAACGAGTGGCGTCAATGTCACGTTCGTTATTGGGTTCGAACGAAACTTGGCAGAAGGTTCCCATGCTTGGTGCGTCTTTTAGTGCGTTCGAATGAAACCTTTCAGAGAGCACATGTTCAAGGTGTGTTTGAGTATTCGTTCGAACAAAACCTTCCAGAGAGCACGTGTTTAAACGCTCGTGATTAAGTGAAATGTTTTGGACGCATTTTTAACCTATTTTGCACTTGGAAAACCTTTTCTTTTGTCCTACCTATATACACACATTATAGTCATCTTCCCCAATGGTTGGAAACATATTACTTTGTGCTAAAAAATCTTCTTAACTTTTCAACCTTAGTGTTCTCACCTTGAAGACCCTTCTTTGTTTTGGTGAATTTCATCTTTGATTTACCATCAACACAACAAACTCAATTTCCTAACCCTTCAGAGTTCTCAAGGAGGAAGATTAGTAGTCGGAGTTCCGGCGTTAAAAGTTTGCAGATTTGATCCGCTCAGAGACTTCAGAGGTTTTAAAGAAAACCGTAGGTACGGGCTCTAGGAGTTCTTCGAGTTCTTGTAGTCTAGAGATACTAGAGTCAGTGGAGTTGTCGCTATAAGTCTTTTGCCATCGTTGTAAGTATTTCTCTATTATAGTGGATTTTGGGCTGGTAGTCGGGATACCCGGAATGATTTTTTACTCACACGAGTTTTCTACTTCGTCATCAAAATTATTGTGTTGATTTGTGGTGTTGATTTGATTTGCCGCTTTATTTTGTTTATTGCTTTAATATTTTGCTTGGTTTTTTAATTGCTTAGACTTTAAGTTGTTTGTTGATAATGCATAGAAACATTAATCAGGACATGTCTTAATTAATTGTGATTAATTTCGTACAGGGTCAGAACCTAGATTAATAACGAATTCTGAGACTGGGATAATAGATTTCCATCACAGTAATTTCTAAGCAACATACAACCATTCCAGTCCCTATATGCCAATTATTACATCTACCTCATGCATGTAAACAAACCTAATATGAAATAAAATGATAATGTGATTTTTTTTGGCCTTTTCCTTCTGATAGGATAATATTTGTAGTCCCTACGAAAGAAAGAAGGGGTAGGTAGCCCAAATAAACAAAATGAGATCAAAAGAGAGTGATTCTTAATTTAAGTATGCAGCAGAAGAGGATCAGAGTTGGCACAAATCAGAGGAGGTTGCATGTAGGCAACTTGACAGGAGCACTCGGCCCCGGAAAAATGAAAATCGACGAGTAACAATGTATAGGATACTCACATAATAGGCTTTAATTCCGCATCCAATCTCTTCAATAATTCATAGAGCAGCCTCTGCAAGAACAAATAATAAATAAATGAATAATACTTGAAGCTGAGGTGACGATGCCAATAACAACATTGAATGGTGCTGTCTTTACCTTCATTTTCAACCACAGGAGGAATGATCAAAGAATTTAGAAGTAGAGAATATTTCATTTTCAGCCACAGCATGTGTGCTCTTACCAAGTACAGATGAAAATAAGGTGAGAATAAGAAGCGACTTAAAAATGTCAACATGCCTGATGATCAGGCTCATTGCATTTATGGCAATAAAACCTATTATCTTGCTGCCATCAAGTAGTTTGTGAGCATTCATCACTCCCAAGTACCATAAAAATATTGAGCAACCTCTTTATTTGACATTTCTTTGTAAGTTTGGTGTCCTAATTAATATTATCATAAATAAATTCTGAAATATGTAGAGGCTAATTTTACAGTACAGATGAATATACATATAGTTTTGACAAAAAACTGTATCTTTCAAGTAAACATAAATTGTTAGGGACCAATTATGGGAGTCAAATCTGCTGCAATCAGCACAATAAGGTTTAAGGACTTTGACTTTGAGAACCATGAAGGGGCTTTGTTCAAGCTCACATTCATTAAGGAATTCGAGGCTCTTTCAAATAAGGTAACAGGATTAACTGAGAATTCTTTACTGAACTGTTTTGTGTATGGGTTGAAACCCGTTATAAGAAGAGAAGTAATGGCTCCCAGTCCTCCTTCATTTATTGAGGCTGTAGATCTAGCAGTTCTGCAAGAGGAAAAACTTATGGATGTTAGTTTCACATATAGAAATAGTAGAAGCCAAGTCACAAACCCCTCAATCATTAGCACTACTAATAATCCTTCAATGCCTAGATCAGTGGATATGAATGATGGAGTCCTTAATCCAACTGGTTGGACCAGTCAACTGAAGTCACATGGGAGAAAGAGGTTGTTAATCATGATAAGAGGCCCGGGATTAGTTATCATGCATTATTTGGCCAACTTTATCCCAAAACATTGATATTGGAAGGGACCATCAATGGAAAATCAGTCAATGTGTTGATAGACAGTGGTAGCACCCACAATTTCATCTAACAAAAAATTATGACCTATCTAGGATTAATTGCAGTACCTTCTTAGGCTTTTGAAGTCATAATGGGAAATAGAGAACCTTTAAAGTACAGTAGCATATCACCATCAGTTCCACTCTTCATGCAGCAGCAAAAGTTCCTTGTTGATTTCTTTATACTGCCAATTCATGGAACTGATTTGGTCTTTGTAATCCAGTGTCTAGAAACTCCAGGGCCAGTCATCATGGATTACAAGAAATTGGAAATGCAATTCCAATGGAAAGGCAAAACTATTACCTTGGCTGGGAATGTTGTTCGAAAGATGAAATCCTTGTCTTTGCCTTAGTTGAAGAGGATGAAAAATACTTATGTCATAGCTTTTTACTAACTACAAGTTGTAACCCCTTCCCAAACCACACTTGTCAGTAACATTAGAATCCAATTGTTACTTGATCAATTCCCATCAATTTTTGCTACACTTGAAGGGCTACCACCAGTAAGAGCAGTTGATCGCCACATCCATTTAATACCAAAATATAAACCAATACAAGTCAAAATCTATAGGTACCCTTATTACCAGAAGGGAGAGATAGAAAATCTTGACAAGGAAATGTTAAAAAAATATGGTAATTCATAACAGCATCAGCCCATTCTCTTCACCAACATTACCTGTAAAAAAAAAAGATGGCTCTTGAAGGTTTTGTGTGGATTATAGAGTGAAAATTCGGGGTTATCCTAAGGTTCTGACCCTATGCGGAATTACAAACAATAATCAGGACAAGTCCTGTTACTGCAACTATGGATGAAAAACAGACAACCACAATAACCAACAAAAAATTATGCTGCAAATATAAAAACAATAATAATAAATTAAAACAGCAAATTAAATCAATCACACAAAATTCAACACAATGATTTTGTTGAAGAAGTGGAAAACTCTTGCGAGTAAAAAACCACTCCGGGTATAGGCTACCACCCGAATCCACTATATAGAGAAAACTTACAGCGATGGTCAAGATTTATGGTAGCAACTCCACCGACTTAAGTACCTCAATACTGCAAGAACTCAAGGCAACTCCTCAAGCCCACGACCCACGATTTTCTTCAGAACCTCTGAAGTCTCTGAGTAGATTGTATCACCAATACGCCGGAACTCCGACTACCAAACTTTCTCCTAAAGAACTCTAAAGGATTAGGGAATTTGGGTTAAGTTGTGTTGAAGGTTAACAAAGATTGGATTTCACCAAACAAATAGAAGACAAAATATTCAAGGAGTCTTCAATGGTGGAATCAAATAAGGTTGAAAGCTTTGAAGGATTTTGGCTCAAAGGATTTGTGTTTCAACCATTGGGGAATGTGGCTCAATGTTTGTTTATATAGGTTGGGCAAAGGAAAAGGGTTGCCTAGTCTTATTTTGGCTTAAAAACGTGTTCTAAGAAAACCTACTTACGCAGGGACGTTCGAACTCACTTCAAACGCAACTCAAATGCAAGTTTCTGCCTCGAAAAAGTTCGAACGCAAGTACGAACGCAACAAGAACGCAGTCGCGGACTGGTTTTCAGGTGCAACTCAAAACGCTTGTAACTTTCTCGTATCTTGGTAAAATCATGCGTTCTTTATATGTACACGATCGTCTTCGAGTCTACTTTCCAATGCAACTGACCTCATATAAATTTGATCTCTAAATCTTCTGGAATATTGAAAAGAGTAAACATCGCTCGGACAACTCCATCAGATTTTGTCCAAATACTTGTCTAATTGCTCCGAGATCTTCAAGACTCATTACAACTCAATTGAACTTGTTTTGTTACGGAAATTGCCAATAAAAATGGAATTAACATAGAGCTCTTAATGCAGTCATTATTAAAGATAAGTTCCATATTCCTACCGTGGATGTGCTACTAGAAGGATTATATGGAGCTTGTATTTTTTCAAAACTGGATTTAAGGGCAGGTACTACCAGATAAGAATGTCTCATGATATATATAAGACAGTATTTAGAACACAAGAGTGTCATAATGAGTTTCTAGAATGCCTTTTGGGTTAACTAATGCCCCATCCATTTTTCAAGCAACCATGAATCAGATTTTTAAACTCTATTTTAGGAAATTTATCATTGTATTTTTTTATGACATTCTTGTTGGCGACTTGGTCGCATAAATGGATTTTGATGATGTCAACATGAAAGACGACTTCGACGTGCAAACACGAAGCAATACAAAAAGTATCGAAGCATATAGAGTGAAGAGCGAGAATGTGAAGACTTGCGGTAAATGAAGATATATTGCGAAAGTCTTAGCTTAGGATTTTAATTATAATGT